>JAVYIG010010705.1:0-66900 GCA_035222895.1 Strongylocentrotus droebachiensis
CCCCCCCCAAAAAAAAAGACCCCCCAAAGGGGCTCCCTAACAGTTTTTTCCTATACTCAGCTGCTCCCCCCTCACCATAGGCCCTTTTGGGCTTTAAAACAAAATGCACTAGCCGGGGATCGAACCCGATACCTTCCACTTACTAGGTGGTCGCTTATCCACGAGACCACTTTGCCTCACTGCGATTACCTGGTTCACTTTTAGTTGTTAACACTGTGCTTTTGAAGAAAAAAAAAAGAAAAAAAAAAGACCCCCCCCCCCCCCCAAATAAAAAAGACCCCCCATACCCGATACCTTTCACTTACTAAGCGGTTGCTTATCCACGAGACCACTTTGCCTCACTGCGATTACCTGGTTCACTTTTAGTTGTTAACACTTTCTGATGCTGATTTAATGATTGTTATGTTTTGAAACAGGTGCATTCAAACCAACATGCCATTGAAAGTAACATTTCGTTGAAGCTAACTTAGAATTGCAGTGCAGCTGTATAGGCACTGCTCATTGTTATTCATATTAAAGATGCAGGCTATTCGAGTCAGTTTTTTTTTAATAGCTCGCATCGGCTATATTTGAATATTAAACTACTCAGCTCTTTCTAACATGGCATCAATTGATGAATTGAAGAAAAGAACGGGCACTCCCTTCATTGAGTGGATACTTTTGTTATTGCGAGGATTTCCAAAGAGGTAGAAATAGCATTCCTGACATTGCAACAATGACCGCATTATTTTGATGTATTGTCCCTAAAGGTACTTATAAATATGGCTCTTTATCCTTGTCTGCATGGAGGACAAGCTCTTTCAATACGCCTACATGAACAGAATAGACTGGCTGTAGTGTCATTTCAAGGAAGGAAAACAACTTAAGTTCAAGACAGTTCAAAATAATGTTGGGAGATGGAAAGTAAAATGATACCGTTTTAAAAACCAGTTAGATATGTTTTTTGGACAGGAAGCAGGAGATAATTCATTGCTCGGCAATCTGGACTGTATTTGAAACAGAGCATCCAATATTCCTGATATTTAATAGTATACTGTCAATGAAAAAAAAAAAAAAAATTAAAAAAATAAAATGGACCTCTTTACCCAAGGCTGTGTGTCTTTGTTGAGCATAAAATGATTCTGCTCGGGTATGCAGGCCAGTTGTTAGCCCATATTGGGCTTGAATAGACTTGAATTTGAAAGACCCTTTGTTTCACCTCGTGAAGTTTGGGCGCTTTCATATGAGAAGTAAAACCCTGCCCATCATTGAATTCATGTTGTAAAGTTGTTTACAGACTGGAAAAGGATAGCATGGTCGGAGTGTACAGAGTAATAAAAGGAAGAAAGTAGAACTGAAAATGTAAAAAACTTGTTTAACCTGGCAATAAGGGACTCTTGAATGTGTTATCAAGCTTTATTGTTAGTGTACTGTAGCATATTTAACTCTACTCTTGATCTTTTTTTCGTTAATTCTTGACTTTGACATATAACCCCCTTTATCCCTTTTCTTTTCAGGTGGGCTGTATCTAATACAGACCACCTTATATTTTTGTTAAAATTGCCTTTATTTATTTATTTATTATTTATTATTTATTTATTTTTCTTAATTCTTGCCACTTTTTTGTTAGCACGATAACTTTGAAATGGTTCAATCAAATGCTTTGATATTTGACACACATATGTATAGGCATATGGACAAAACACGGTAAGGTTTTCAACCTTGACCTTGACTGATGACGTCATCTAGGCGCCATTTTGTGAAATTTTCTGAAAATCATCTCATGATCATATCTTCATAACCAAAAGGTATTTTTCATTCATATTTATCATGATTAAGGTTAATATCAATCCGGTTAATTTCAGGTCAAAAAACGCGCGCGTGCGCGTACGTCCGCGCGTCAGTGCGCGCGCAAAATTTTTAAATACTCAAAATCGTCTCAAATTTATTTTGCATACGTTTCAGGTCATATTAAGCATTTTATAAAAAATCGCGCGTACGAGCATGCGCGCGCGTTTTCGCGCGTAACACCACTACAAAACATAGAATCGCCATTTTTTTTTCTTTCATGATATTTCTCATATTTTTTCAAGGAATTTGATACCATGTTTATCTCTTTATGACTATTATTAACAAGATGAGCGTAAATTCAAGATAAATGTCAGTGCGCGCGAGGTCTTTTAATACATAGCATATATGGGCAAAAACATGCCTATACAAAATCCGTTATAGCTCTTTGGAATGCACCGGGATCCTCAATTTTTTTTCATATTAAGATAGAGTATGAGTCGGAAATATGATTCCATGTCTCATTTGGCCATTAAGTGTATCGTGACATCATCACAATGGCCTTGGAACTCAAAAAACGAATTTGCATATTATGACGTCAGCATATTTATGTAAAATTGATTGTATCTCTGTAAATATTGATCAATTTTCTTCAAAATTTCGGTATGTTGTAGCTAAGACAATTTTCTACAAGCGCAGTTATAACCATTTTTCATTTTGATGACGTCATCATAGTGAAAATGTTGATTAAAGGCCTCATGTCAAAAACTTCATAATTTGCGTGTTATGCCTATAGAAGGTGAATTTAGTTCACGTTATGAATCTACATGATATTGTCTTTTAAGAATTTGTAAGCAGTATGTCGCTTATTTTTGCTCTATTTTGTCTCAAATGTTAGTTGACCAGCCCACCTATACTTGTTCCAAACAAGTATTATATGTCTAGTTATTATTTATTTTTCTTAATTCTTGCCACTTTTTTGTTAGCAAGATAACTTTGAAATGGTTCAATCAAATGCTTTGATATTTGACACACATATGTATAGGCATATGGACAAGACACGGTAAGGTTTTCAACCTTGACCTTGACTGATGACGTCATCTAGGCGCCATTTTGTGAAATTTTCTGAAAATCATCTCATGATCATATCTTCATAACCAAAAGGTATTTTTCATTCATATTTATCATGATTAAGGTTAATATCAGTCCGGTTAATTTCAGGTCAAAAAACGCGCGCGTGCGCGTACGTCCGCGCGTCAGTGCGCGCGCAAAATTTTTAAATGCTCAAAATCGTCTCAAATTTATTTTGCATACGTTTCAGGTCATATTAAGCATTTTATGAAAAATCGCGCGTACGAGCATGCGCGCGCGTTTTCGCGCGTAACACCACTACAAAACATAGAATCGCCATTTTTTTTTCTTTCATGATATTTCTCATATTTTTTCAAGGAATTTGATACCATGTTTATCTCTTTATGACCATTATTAACAAGATGAGCGTAAATTAAAGATAAATGTCAGTGCGCGCGAGCTCTTGTAATACATAACATACATGGGCAAAAAAATGCCTATACACAATCCATTATAGCTCTTTGGGATGCACCTGGACCCCAATTCTGTTTTAATATTTGAAAAGAGTATACGTCAGAAATATGATTTCATGTCTCATTTGGCCATGAAGTGTATCGTGACATCATCTTAATGGCCTTGGAACTCAAAATACGAATTTGCATATTATGACGTCAGCATATTTATGTAAAATTGATTGTATCTCTGTAAATATTGATCAATTTTCTTCAAAATTTCGATATGTTGTAGCTAAGACAATTCTCTACAAGCGCAGTAAAAACCATTTTTCATTTTGATGACGTCATCATAGTGAAAATTTTGATTAAAGGCCTCATGTCAAAAACTTCATAATTTGCGTGTTATGCCTATAGAAGGTGAATTTAGTTCACGTTATGAATCTACATGATATTGTCTTTTAAGAATTTGTAAGCAGTATGTCGCTTATTTTTGCTCTATTTTGTCTCAAATGTTAGTTGACCAGCCCACCTATACTTGTTCCAAACAAGTATTATATGTCTAGTTTCTTCTTCTTTCTCATCTGTACATACTACATATACCATATATTCCTACTTAATTGACCTCTGCACTCAGAGAGCAATAACTCATTGATGTCTCGACTTGGTGTCGGCTTGGGTTTGTCCATATTAGATCATATTTGATGCAACGTTGGGTAGTTGTTCTCTGAGAGTATTTTGTAAATAGTTTTATATATTCCATATTTGTTGTTGTATTCATAAATAAGTGATCTTTGTCACATCATATGAGGGGGCCTTAACTTAACAAGCTGTGCTTCAACCAAGGTCTCCTCGTCTTCATTTGTTCTACATTGTACTGTTATGATTATACTCAATTATATTTTGTCACATGTGTTTTCTGGAAGACAAATCAACTTGATACTTGATACTTGATACTAGTTTAAAAATTGGACATGGCTTTGGGGCTAACGCTATCGGCCGCAGGCCACGCTGACGAGCGCCAGCTAGCTGACGACCGCCAGCTAGCTGACGACCAGAAAAAAAAAAAAAAAAAAAAAAAAAAGACACCCCCCCCAAAAAAAAAAGATCCCCCAAAGGGGCTCCCTAACAGTTTTTTCCTATACTCAGCTGCTCCCCCCTCACCATAGGCCCTTTTGGGTTTTAAAACAAAATACACTAGCCGGGGATCGAACCCGATACCTTCCACTTACTAGGCGGTCGCTTATCCACGAGACCACTTTGCCTCACTGCGATTACCTGGTTCACTTTTAGTTGTTAACACTGTGCTTTTGAAGAAAAAAAAAAGAAAAAAAAAAGACCCCCCCCCCCCAAAAAAAAAATAAAAGGAAGAAAGTATATAGAACTGAAAATGTAAAAAACTTGTTTAACCTGGCAATAAGGGACTCTTGAATGTAGTTTAAAAATTGGACATGGCTTTGGGGCTAACGCTATCGACCGCCAGCTAGCTAGCTAGCTAGCGTACGCGCCTGTAGAGGGAGCACAAGTATTTTAATTTTATTTATTTATTTATTTTTTTTTTTTTTTATTTATTTATTTATTTATTTATTTATTTATTTATTTATTTATTTATTTATTTTTTTTTTTTTTTTTTTGGGGGGGGGGTCATTTGCCTCCCTCCAAGGACCCCCTATTATTATTACTAGTAATACCCTCCCTCCACCCTTCCTATTATTTCATGAATATTTATTACGCAGGGTCGGGGAAAGTCTAGATTTTCTTGAATATTCAATATGGTCGAGGCGGGAACAGCTGTAGACTATGTAGCATGCGCAGCATCGAATATCGTGTGTAACCAGGCATGCAAAAAAAAAAAAAAAAAAAAAAAAAAAAACGAGTGACTGACAATCACAATAAAAAAAGATAATCGAAGTCTTCGATTATCTTTTTTTATTGTGATTGTCAGTCACTCGTTTTTTTTTTTTTTTTTTTTGTTTTTTTTTTGCATGCCTGGTTACACACGATATTCGATGCTGCGCATGCTACATAGTATGATTAATCAACAGGGCATTTTGGCCCCAGTCTTAATTGGGCAAAATGGTCTATGCAATTGGATGGATAATCATTGATTAAAGCCCCTGGTACTTTCCTACTTGTAATGTTGTAGCTACTTGCTCCCTCTACAGGCGCGTACGCAGGGGGGGGGGGGGGGGGGGGGTGTTTGGGGGGTTAACCCCCCCCTTGAGTTTTTGTTATGTGTGTATTAATATGTGTATTTTTTTACCACCCCCCCCCTTGAAAAAATCCTGCGTACGCCACTGTCCCTCTATATAGAAAACTTCCCCAATCGGTGCCTTTTGGTCCCCGATCCTCTTTTTCTTATGTTAGTTGAGAGCTGAGTTAAAGAGATAGCCACCTGTCAGTGACCTCGCTGTGTGGTCTAATCCCTTCTGGCCCAGTATTGACGGTCGTTAAATGAAATACAAACGCAGCTGTTAGTACTTGCGAGCCTGAGCCCTCTGTTGTCCTTTGAGGGTCAGTTCGTACGATGATTTGATGTCTGTTGAGTTTATCCTTTCTCGTTTTCGTGCCTGATGTCTATTTGCTTACCGTAAACCAAAACGCCATCTGTTGTCCTTTGAAGGTCAGTTCGTACGATGATGTGATGTCTGTTTGAGTTTATCCTTTCTCCTTTTCGTGTCTGATGTCTATTTGCTTACCGTATATCAACCAAAACGCCATTTGTTTCTTCTGGCCTGTACTTTGTCTATTTTGCTCTGACCTTTGTTTGATTTTTTGTTAATTGGTCCTTTCTTCTGGGTACTTTGTCTTTTTTGCTCTGACCTTTGTTTGTATGCTTCTTTGTTTGTTTGTATGCATCTTTGTTTGTTTGTGTGATTGTTAATTTTGGCCCTTTTGGCCGCCCATAGTATTCGGTGTAATTTTGAATGATTGAGTGTATTATATATATATTTTTTTGAAAGATTATAATTGGTACTTCTTGATTTTCTGTATATGAGCTGTATAGAGTTCTCCATTTACTAAATATTTTATCACGAAGTCCTCTATTCCGTAAGAAATGTGTGGTTGTATAAATGCTTTATCAGATAGCCTACGCACTAGTACGCAGCTATATACGGCTATAGCCACCACGACCTCCAGTTTAAATTCCACTAGGAATCTTTTTGAGGAACAACAACCAAGTATATAGGAACCCCAAAATATCGCAATCTAAAGAGCACTCCAACTCCAACTTATCAAATTAAAGCGGTTGTATTTGCAGTTGGAGACCAAACGTTCACCCGTAGCCACTGGTCCTATGTGCCGCCCAACCCCGCCCCCACAACCAAAGGCAAAATATGCGGGCACCTATATCTCATCGATTTTGGTAGTGGTATCATGACGTCATCTTTGTGCAACATGGCGGCAAACACAAAAGTTCTACGCTGAGTAGTCTGCTGCGGCGTTCGACTCTTCGAGCAGTGTGACGGGATTTTCGTTCATGAATAGAAATTTCAGGGTATGTTGAATGCACGATTTGAGTTTGTGTACATTTGTTTGAATTGTTTAGTTATTTGTATTCGATTCTAGCGTAAAGTTACTGTTTCTAAGACCAAGCAGCTCGGCCGTCCACGGGCAATTTGGTCGAGGTGACGACTACTGCCGCTGACAAGCTAGCTCCTTGCCCCTACCGGCACGGGCGGCGGAGGCGGAGGAGACGAAGGCGGAGGCATCTCCTACATACATCGTATGCCAACTTGTCGTCTGCAGGCAGCTCCTGTCTGTCTTAGTAATGCGGCGCATCGTATGCGACTTTCGAACTGTCACTCTTTCAGCTCAGAGTCAGAGACTGTGAAACTCGATTGACATTCATGATCAGTTTTTCCAGGGTATGTTAGTTTAAACTAACATACCCTGGTTTTTCAACACAATGTTACAAGTTTCATGTAATTAACCCATGGCCTACGATGATGTAGGCCATGGGTTAATTAAAAACTTTAAAGTTAAACAATTGTATTACTAATGTTCCCAGTAATAAACACGCCCGCGGAAACTACCGCGGGTGTCGCCTAATGCGGGACTTACGCGCATATGCCGCCAGAGCCGTAGTGGCTAAGGCTGAACCACTACACAATCAAGACAAGTTTACATTAAAAAGTTTAACATTTTCTTTTTTTTCTTCTCCATTTTGTTTCTTTTGTTGTTTTGGCAGGATCAAACTCAAAGTTAAACTGCCAAGTTTCAGTGACGTCACGTTCCTGGTGATATTATTATGGGCCTGCTACGACTACATTTCAGATATTAACCATGGCAGGAAGAGAGTTTGTTGTAAGTAACCCCAAAGTTAAAGTAGTAGTAGACTTTTCTAGTACTAGTAGTTAGTAGTCTAGGCCTAGATCTAATAATATCTGATGCATATTAATATTTTTTGTGTAAAGTCCAGTTGCCAACATGACGGCTTTACTTTTTCTTGAGTGTCTGCACTCTGGACAAATAATCCTCTACCCTACATGTAGGTCTACTCCACTCTAGACTAGTAATAGTATTACATTCACAGTCTTTCTTCAAATTTAAATAAAAGTTTGAATGAAAGGTCGAAAGCATAAAATCTGTGTCAATCAGTTATTTTGTCATAGACTGAAGAATATAAATGTGCATTTCCTCTGATATGACATAATGTTTGCATCAATATCACAAAAATCATTCACACAATGCCATAGATGGATCATTAGACTGAAATAAAATGGATCATATTTTACTTACAACTTTGGGCGTAGCTGATTTTCTTTGATTTCATGGGGACAACTCCCAGTAATGAAACACATCTCAAAAACGTAAAAATAGGCTGGCACCCTCCAAACGCCCCCTGAAATCCGGCCAAAACAATGTAGTGAAAGTGAAACTCTCGCTTCTGACGTCACAACTCGAGCCCGTTTATCAAAAGGCTATTCCTGTAGTCTACAGTGTTGTTGTTTTTAATAATGTTTGCAGAATAGAATATAATGCACAAGCATTTTTGATACACTCAAATTATGTATTTACCTACCGTATTCACTTAGTTAACACATAATGTAAATCCTTGTTTATATAGTCGGGATCCAAATTACCCTATTTTGTTTCTCAATTTTGTCTCCAGTGTATTTCCGATCAATGACTTTTGCCAATTGGGAATTGGTATGATCAAGATAAAACTGCACATTTTTAATGCTATTAATGCATATCATCAAAAGTTACAAATAAATAGTAAATTCTTTAGTATTATTGATATTTATCAAATCAAAGGGCATATAATAATATCAGGAAGATATTACTTTTGTCCAAAGAACCCAGCTTTTAAGCCAAATATAGCTGAACTTACCTGTCTCCATGCAGCAAACAAATTTACAACATTGATTCATTCTTAATAATACAACATTGATTTTTTTGTGTTTTTATTAATGTAATGCTTCCTGAGAGAAAGCAAGCAGTAGATGCAGGTTCAAGTCCCGCTGGTTTCAAGATTTGATTTAATTTGAAGTAATGATTTATTGTTGTTTAATTTACCGGTAGGCAAACAAAAAAATTGATTTGAATTCAAATTTATGTACATGTACCTGTATACACACTCACATAATATGCGTGTATACATGTATATTTCTTCTTTTTAAAAAACCAACCCTCCCCCCAAAAAAGGGGGAGATAATGATATCATGTTAGAATACCGTTCCCTGTCCCCCCTTTGTTTTTTACATAAAGGTTTTATACACTCATCAGAAGAGGAAGAAAGCCAAGGTTTGGCAAGATGGCGTCCTCAAGGTCAACGACCAAGGAACCAAAGCTGATCTTATCGGAGCAGGAAACAAACGGTTGGATCAAGTTCATATCAAAGGAAACCAGGTAAGCACCCATAGACCAGTTCACGGTTACCACATGTCCCCGAAAAGCCACAGATCTTCAAAACATGAAAAGGTCCCACTTTGTACATTTTGAAATAATAGTAGGAGACGAGCCTGTAGGTCCCTTGACCAATCTCTGGAAACAAAGGTTTGAAAGTGTTTTTGTGTTCCCTGATGAATACCGAACAATTTTGACTTGGGCTGCCCCCTTGAAAATCCCGGGCATTTTCGTGAGGGGTCAACAAAGGTCATACAGGGTAGAAATTCAAATATATTCCAATCGTGTCGATATGCATATCAAATTACTCGTCTGGTCATGAGGATTCCAAAAATGTATAGTTTGTTATACCTCCGACCTAAAATGAGGTCGCTATGGTAAAAAACGTTGAAAGGTCAACATACTTTTGACCGGTGGTCAAATTCACCAACACATTTAATCTTATCAAATTGCATATTAAATTACTCGTCTGGTCATGAGGATTCCAAAAATGTATAGTTTGTTATACCTCTGACCTTACATGAGGGCGCTACGGTCAAAAAGGTCAATGTACTTTAGACTGGTGGTCAAATTCACCAACACGTCCGATTCTAATGATTTTAGTGTCTAATAATATGTCTTCTGACATGGCAAATTCAACTATACAACTTTCAAAAGTAAAAGTGCTTACCTTGACCATGAACATTCAAAATGACTGCCGTTTCAGTGACAAACATTTAGCAACTTCTTATCCATGGATTTGGGGGAAATTTCAAGATTATGGCAACCACTTTTGATTCTAAAAGTTGCTTATTTGAATTTGCTAAGTCAGAAAACATATTATTAGACACTAAAATCATGAGAATCGGACGTGTTGGTGAATTTGACCACCAGTCTTAAGTGCATTGACCTTTTTGACCATAGCGCCCTCATGTAAGGTCGGAGGTATAACAAACTATACATTTTTGGAATCCTCATGACCAGACGAGTAATTTGATATGCAATTTGATAAGATTAAATGTGTTGGTGAATTTGACCACCGGTCAAAAGTATGTTGACCTTTCAACGTTTTTGACCATAGCAACCTCATTTTAGGTCGGAAGTATAATAAACTATACATTTTTGGAATCCTCATGACTAGACGAGTAATTTGATATGCATATCGACACGATAGGAATATATTTGAATTTCTACCCTGTATCACCTTTGTTGACCCCTCACGAAAATGCCCGGGATTTTCAAGGGGGCAGCCCAAGTCAAAATTGTTCGGTATTCATCAGGGAACACAAAAACACTTTCAAACCTTTGTTTCCAGAGATTGGTCACGGGACCTACAGGCTGGTCTCCTACTATAATCACTCCTACAGCGATGGAGATGCTACATAAATAGCCTTTGTTTCTCCTTTTCGAAGAATACTTCCCCTTTTCGAAGAATACTTCCCCTTTTCGAAGAATACTTCCACCTGTGTATCATGGAGTCCACTGTGTACTGCTTGTGCAAAAATTATTACATAACTTTCATGAGCACGTATCCAGTATTTTGTTTCCGTGTATTTCACAAGTTGGTCTGCTCACGCTCACGCTCAGACTGCAACTATGAACTTGCTTATTGCTCTTTTAAGTTGTTTGCATGGTTACCCAAGCAGGCCTTAAATTTCAACATTTTTAGGGCAAGGCCACTTTTCTGTAGGGCACATTCCTATATTACAGCACCAATGGGAAGAATTGGAAAGGGCACAAAAAATCTCCAAGGCCAATGAGAGGGGCATTGAGGCCAATCAAAGGGGCATCCAAGGCCTGGCCTTGGATGGCCTTGGATTAATTTAAGCCCTGCCCAAGAGTTAAATAAATTAAGCAAAATTCTATCCTTCATTAACCAGGTAAATCATGAGCGCATAATATTGACTAAATTCATGAACTCTATTCAAAAAAAATTCTGTGTCTCTATTGGGTGGAGGACCTGACATATTTTTTTGAATGGAAATTCATTCTCATAGATGATGTTTCCAGACACTTTTATTATGGAATTAGCGGTTTGTTTGTTAATTTAGTATTGCAACCTTCATGTACTTCACATATTTTGTTAAACATTAATGCATCTTCATTTTTCCTATCTGATAGAAACAATTAATTTGAAAATACATGTACATTGAAGTTCTTACTCCAATCCGGTGCCAAATAATGAGTAATAGGGAAACGTGCAATTCTCCCAGTTTATCTCCTAGAACACAGCTTCAATATTAAGAAGCTCCTACATGTATATCTAACATTTTCAGTTTACTGTTTATTGCCCGTCAGTTTGTTTGTTTTTTTGGACTTTTTGTGTACTTATATTTTTCTCTAACTCGTGCAGGCTGCCATGATTGGAGAAGAGCTAGAAAGTGAGAAATATTTGATCACTATTGAAGAGAATTTATCATCTGATAAACCAAACCCGGAAGCTGTTAATCATGAAAAGGCCCCAGTAAACCAACCTGATCACAGACCTCATACCCAGGCTCCAAGAAGACAGCCACTAAAGAGAAAGAGAACGGTAAATAATTGATAATGTTTTGACTATAAAGGGTACGGTAATTGAAGGCCACCTAAAATCTGTACAGCAAAAAATTTGCTTGTTAAATGAATATCATGAGTATATCAAGTATTTTGTGCACAATTGTACTTATTGATCTAATGTTATGTTTGTTCTTTAGCAGAAATGTAAAAGTACACTTGGTCTCTTGATTTGAATTATTAAAGTGGCAATTGTAGACAAGAGGCCATTATATCATATATTTATTCTATCATTAGGTAGTTTGAGTCACAAATATGCATCTCTCTCAGAATCCCTGCCTTGAAAAGACTGATTGAGGAGGCAATCCTACATTAACCAGGGACGTGATAGAGAAGGACTTGAATCAAGCCGTTCTCCTTTGACCCCATGCTCCAAGCCGCCGGAAAGTTATGCGCTAATCTGCAGCTGTTGACCAGGTGGTGAGATACAAGAGCGCATGAAATTTTAGGATTTAGAATTCCTACATCAGAAAATGGTATCACAGCAACTGTTCGCTGTCCCTTCCAATGATTTCTCATCCATTGTTGAATGTGTAAAGAGTAGAACAAGCGAACACAAACTTGTGTAATTTCATTCTTTTTTAAACTTGAAAAATACAAAAAACACGCGAAAACACGCTTTAGCAAACTTAATGTTATTGAAGATTGTAAGTCATGGATCAAATAACGGGACATTAAAGCATGCACAAATTAGCGCATCATCCTAAAATATTGAATTTTTGACAGGATGTAATTTTTCTTTTACCAACTCTGGCACACAATTTAAAGGCAGGACGGAGTTCTAAATTTGAAAATTTGTTTGATGCACTATTCCCAATAAAATTCCCATATAAAGTTTTTAATTTACACTGTAATTTTGCCGGTAATTTAATATTTTGTAATAAATGTAAAACTGGTGCCTGGCTTCCGAAATTACCCGCAGTGGAAGCGCGGTTCGGAGCATGGAACTTCAAAGCCAAGTGGAATGTTACACATCCCATTGTTACGCTTTAGAACTCAAGAATGCGTTTGAATAAATTACAAGAGTTTCGCCTCCTGTTCTTTCACCTCCCTGCATTAACCAACTCTTGTAGAACAAATACCAGTTGTAGCAAATACTGTTTTGCATTCACATGTTATGTAGAGCAGGATATGTCGGTTCAAAAGTAAATAGGCCATTTCATAATGTAACCAAATTTATACATAATTCACCTGTTACAAATAATTACAATAATCAGAATGCAAATAGCATACGTGTTGTTAGGTACCTGGCAAGCCATAATGTTTGTCCTACCTAGCAACAAAGTATGCAATTTGAATTCTGACTAGTGAGATGCACTTATTCATATTCAGGTGAATGAAATAATTTGTATCGAGATGCTTCGCAAAGGCATATACATAAACTTGGTTACATTACAAAAATGGCCTATATTGCACATTCAAATGTTATTAGAGTATTGAATGTTTGAATCTGTATAATAATATTGTTGATTGAATAGCACTCATGTCTATGGTTAAGCGGGCGCTCAAGGGAGGAGCTTTATGGAGTAATTAGGCCAACTTGTTGCATTGAGTATTGGTCATTTCTTCTGAATTTGATTACAAATATCTAATTTGTATTACTTGTATTGGTTGACTTTTTATCTGTACTGTTTGCAGGGATTTGTACCTCCAAGGCAAGTCAACAAGCGACCGAGTCCTGAGAAAGAGAATCCTCCACAGACACAAGAAAGCCAGCAATTGGCTACTTCATCAGGGTTCGGAAGTCCCAGGTCTTCACTCTTTAGTTCTCCATGTAGCAAGACAGAGGTATCTTCGCCACAGGGTCCAAATATCTTGAATATGTATGGAAGGAGCATCAGCACAGTCAAGGCAGCTCAAAGCAGTACACATCATGCAGCATCTGAACTACAACATACAATGAGAAACAATACACGATATGATCCTCAACAGGTGAAGGATGACTTTCAACCAGAATCACAGGAATGGAATGACGACTACACTGATGATCAGAATCTTCCAAGTCATCATACAGCCACTGGTTTCTCATCACATCCTGAAAGTACCGGTAGGACTGTCCTGGGTGTAGATCCATGTGAACTTCAAGTCAAAAGTCAACCAGAAATGGACCTTGACATGAGAGGTACGTGGGACGATCGAGAAGGCGGAAGTGATCTCTCCAGGACAGATTCACCTGCCATGAACAAGTCTTCCTTCTCTACCGATCCTAGTTCCACAAATCAGGATCTTTGGAGAACATCTTCTGAACAGGACCGTACCAGCTACAGGAAGCACACAGATCTTTCAGCTAGTTCAGTCATGCCAGGCACTAACCCGGATAGTGTGGAGACTAGGCTGCCAGAAGAAACCAAAGACCACACTGGGAATGCTCCAGGAGCTAAAAGAAGCACATCTAGGATTCTTGCTTTGCTTGGTAAGGGGAAGAAACCCTTCCAGCCTCCCCTGAAACAGAAGACTACACAAGATGAAGTTTCAGACACATCATCAAATTCATCTACAGTTCCTATGAAGCATCCTAGTTCTCGGTCGGTCCTCAGATCACAGGGATCACTACATGCCCCTCAGAGTAATTACCAAGCAAGTGTGATTTCTTCAGAACCTGTCAAGGTAGAGAAAGATGTGTCTGATGAAGCTCTGTCTCATGATACAGAATCACAGCCTACTGACAGTCTTTTCATACATACTTCTAGAGAATTTGATGCAGATCATATGGGAAGAACTGCTGCATCAATGAGAACATCACAACATCACAGCATCCCCAGTGAGAATGATCTTGTGAGGTTGAAGGCCACCAGTGGTCAAGCGGCTGAAGGTGGTCACAGGGAATCAGCAGTCTATGATGAGCCCAGGGTCTTCCACGAGAGTCAGGCAACGAGGCAAAACCAGCACATGAAACATTGTTTGAATAAAAGAACAGGTATGTTGAAGTGAACTTTGTCTCTGCATGCTTAGGTATCCTCATACATGTATACTATGTTCCTTGTACATGTATTTTTCTCTTTACAAAGTATGAAGCATATCAGTGGGCCACTTTGTCTCTCGTGCATGTGTGTCAGTTCTTGGAATAATGTTCTTGTTCTTAATTGAATTTGGTAGTGTTTATAAGAATGTTGACATTATAATTATGCTTTATAGTGCATCAGTTACAACCATTCAACAAAAACCCAAACCTATGAATTAGTTATAGTTGAAAATCTTCTTATGACAACCTTTACAAATCTGTAAAAGAGATTCCAAGCAAATATATCAAAGGTAACGGATAGTTTCCTCCCAAATTTTCCTCCCACTCTTAGGTTTAGAGACAGACAAGATTACTAAAAGGCGCAAGGTAGACTTACAGTGTGAATTAAAGAACAAGGAATGTAAGGAATGCAAGGGCATCAGGTGTACATGCAATATACCAAGTAGAGATAACGAGGAAGAACTATCTTTCAGTAGTACAAGTTTAGAGCCAAATGTGAATATAATGAATAGTAATACAATAGATGTAGAAGAGATTCAACATTGCCCATCTGAGAGAGTATCAGAACAGATTCAGGGTCAAGATAGGGATGAAAGAAGTCCCCAATCTCCTGCAATACCAGATGTTACTTATTCTCATGAAGAATTGGTCTCGGAAACTAAAACTGGCAGCAGTTCCGATCCATGTCAGGAAGAAGAAGAAATTAAAACGGTGCCAGATATTGATGATCAGGATATGAAATCAAGTACACCAGAAGAGTCTCCTCTTGAGATGGACACTACTCACAATGCCCCAGATACCCCTCAGCATTTACACAATAACAATGGTGCAGCCTTTGATGAAGTTCACAAGACCATGAGGCACCCGTCTCTGGATCTGACCCAGAATGAGCAGGAAACCACACCAAACATGGAGCGTAGGAACTTGACTGGTGACTCCTCTGGAGAATCGAACTGTGATAGTATGGAGATATGTTTTCAGATTGACTTTGATCCTGATGATTGGTCTCAGGACCAAAGCTGTGAAGAAGATGGGTCTCAGAATAAAGTGGATGTCTTCCAGAGGTGTCCAAGCATGGCAACACTATCTGATCATGGTGAAGATGTAGACAAACCTGAGACTAATAATGCACATCAGAATGATGGTATGGGCTCTAACTATGAACATACTGGTGTAAAGAGGACAACTGATGGCTTCAAGGATATTACTGATGTGTTACAGAAATCTCCAAGCCTGTTGTCAGTTTCTGATCTCCGTGAAGATGATTCACAGGACACAGTGCATCCTGTCAATTCTGATACTGACAGTACATGTACTGACCCTAGCAATGTCATTGCCAGCTTTCAGAATATGACTGAAATTGACCAGAAATTCCCAGGCCAGAAATCATTTTCAGATGTTGGTGATGATGAAGACAAACCTGAGGGGGATGATGCAGCATACATTATACATCCTGCTGATTCCGATACTGACGGTACATGTATGGACTATGTTAATGACCGTGTTAGCTTCGACTCTGCGACTGGTGTTGACCAGAAATCGCCAGGCCCAAAACCAGAGACTGCTCAAGTTGAAGATGGAGACAATCTTGTGAGTGATGATACAAATCATGCTACACCTCCTGACGTTACTTTTGATGATGATGATGATATGGCTTTGAACTTGAGCTGTGAAGAAGATTGGTCAAAGAATAAAATGGATGTCTGCCAGCTATCTCCAACCTCACAGAAATGTTCTGATGCACATCATGTTGTTGAAAAGGAAGCACAGTCTTTGGGAAAAGTTTCTCATTGCTGTATAGATCCTGGTGATATTGATACTGAAGATGCATCGCTCGTCTCAAGATGTGAAGAAGATAGGTTCAAGAATACACCTGAAGCTGATGTATCCCAGAAATCCCCAAGCCTGAAAGCAGTTTCTGATCTTCATGTAGGTGATGAGAGAGACAAACATGCGAGAGAATTTGAACAGCAGCTTATGCATTCCGATAAAGCTAATGTTGTGTCTATGAATATGAACTGCGAAGAAGATAGTTCAGAGAATATATTTGATGTCTCACAGACATTCCTTGGTTTGGACTCAGATGCTCATCCCATTATTGATGGAAAGAAATCTGTGAAGCAAGATATGCAGCTAGGTGAAGATCCTATTAATGACTCTATGGACTTGAATGGTGAATATCATTGGTCCAATGATACAAATGATGTCTTCCAGAGATCCCCGCATCTGAAGGCAGACACTGATCCTGTTCATGAAGGTAATTTGTTGAGGAACAATGCACAGAATATTATTCATCCTGTTAACCGCAATCTCCATACCTTCAGCTCAGAGCTGCTTGACACTTCTAAGAATCGGCAGAAGAAAGAACATGTCAGGAAGCTAGAGACAGCTGACCATAAATTGTCCAATGGACCAACATCACATGATCTTGAATCGGTGAATCCTGATTGCAATAGTCAGCAGTCCACTGCAACTTCCGTAGACACGTTAGACTTTTCACAGGATACACAGAGAAATAAGGACACAGCATTGTGTTTTCAAGACATACAGAATGGCCACTTCTTCAAAGGTAGTAATGGTCATTCACCTGTACCGTCTCAGGACATTGATGCTCTGGTTCCGGACATGGAATTGATGGATACACAGCATCTTCCTGCAAGCCCCTCTGGAGGATATGGTATGACTGGTCAGCCACCTTCCAAGGAAGCTTCAAGCTTGTTTTATCCTACACTTATGCCAGGAGGTGAGCAGTCAGTTCCAGAGATTTCTGATTCTAGGCAACATAAAACAGCCACTAATCAAGTCCACATTGCAGATAAGTCATATGGAGACATATCTTCAATGGGACAGTGTTGCACTTCCACTCAGATAGTGGGACTATCAGGTCAAGCATCTGAATGGTTTGGAAAGGAAGAAAATGGAACTGGTGATAGTAATGCCACTTTGTCATGGTCTTCAGAACAAGATCACCAACAGGTCAGAACCACCCATAATAAACCATATCTAGTTCAGACGTCACATCTGGTTCCAGGAAATTTGATTCAAGACCGAAGCAGTAGTGACATGGTCACCTATGACAATTTTAAGAACTCCAGTGAGTGCCATCAGATTCCAATCTCTGTGACCCCAAACCAAGCAGAGGAAAGCATACCTGTTTGTCAGATAAGAAAAGAATATGAATCTGATTCAAGATTCACATGGAATACTAGCCGAGACCAAAGAAGAATGCAACTTCAACTCGGATCACCAGCATCAATGTCTAACCATGGATCTAAACAGGAGACATGGTCACCAGTCTTCGAGTTGCCAGCTCCTGAAGAGCTGCGTAGCTTGGCTACAATGCAACCAGGTGAGTGTTGATCATTACTGCTTATCCCTCCTTCACACTTTTCCATCTTTAACTGGCTGATTGTTATTTTCCCTATCTTTCTGTGGTTTCTGGTTCTTTTTTTTTATTTTTTTTAATTTTTTTTATTGGGTACTCAAAAATAACATGAAGTGGTTTCTGGTTCTTTAAATTTTCATATGCTATTCCATACTTTGCACAACAATACATTCAGAAACCTTTGGCATAAACACTTTTATAAAACTTTCACAGCCTGAAATGATATGTTCACAACTGACCAAACCAAAGTTTCTTTCTTTTCTAATACAATTCACCCAAGGTTCATGTTGCAAATTTTCTAGTTTTACAGTTGGGCATTTTTGCAGTTTGGGATTAAGTTTTCACCAGAATTGAGCCTGTTGTCTTAAAGCCCCACTGTACTACTTGTAGCTACTTGCTCCCTCTATATAGAAAACAATGCCTAATAGGTGACCATTGGTCCCCCATGATCCTCTTTTTCT
Organism: Strongylocentrotus droebachiensis; assembly: GCA_035222895.1. Lineage (NCBI taxonomy): Eukaryota > Metazoa > Echinodermata > Echinoidea > Camarodonta > Strongylocentrotidae > Strongylocentrotus > Strongylocentrotus droebachiensis. The sequence goes on from JAVYIG010010705.1 coordinate 18,484, forward strand.
TATGTTAATTGAGAGCTGATTTGATGAGATAACCACCTGCCAGTGACCTTGCAAGGAGGTCTAATCCCTCCATGCCAAACTAGTGCAGAAGGGCTTTAAGATTTTAAATTCAAGATGAAAGTCATAAGTTTCATTTAATGTTCTTGTTTCTTGTCTTGTTTGATATGCACTCCATTAAACACTGTTCAGTTCAAAGTTTGTAAAGGAGATTGATTTTCTATCACACAGACCATTGCAACAATCCTGATGTGAGACTGCAAGATAATCATTCTCCCAGCCCTGCCTCTGCCATATTACCCCATCCTTCATACCTGAAGACTCCAGTGAGAAGAAATGCAACAAACAAATCAGACTTTGTGGTTTGTAAGGTAAGAATCAGCATACACTGTACATGAAGTAATCAAAAAGATAGGAGATTACAAAATGCCCATGAATTGGCACTTTCAGAGATATGGGATAAGCAGTCACAGTGTTTACTGATCATAAAAGGCTTGATGCCTGAATTTATATGTATGTAGCTTTTGATTGCATTCTGATGGAACATTCATATTTGTTGCACATTTAGATAATTTGATATAATAATAAGATATTTGTATACTGCAAATTGCCTCTAAGCGGATATGCGTCTGTTTGGAACCAGAGGGGTTTTAACTCTTTTCAAGATTTCAAGATTCAAGATTTATACATTCCATTCAATAAAAAACATATATGTATATAAAAGATAACACAAGTGTAAAAAAAAGAAAGAAATACAAGTTATACAAACATCAGAAGGTCACTAATCAGTACATTTAAAGGTAAAGGTAAAGAAATCAAGTGGAATTTAAGTATATTATTCAATGCTCTACTGGCCTCAAATAGGTGAATTCATATTTAATGCTTTAGAATACTCTTATTGAACTTGATGTTTAACTTTTGAATGATTATGGTTTGTAGAAAGTTTAAGTATGCTTTTTATTTTCTGTTTATTTCTCCAGGACCAGAGTGATTCTTCGAAAGGGGGAATCTACTGGAAGCAGTTTGTGTCTAGTGGAAAAGTCAGAAGAAATGCACAAACTCCTACCCAGTCAATGTTCCTACCAAGACAAGATTGGGGTAACTTCCAAGAAATACTGCCTTCTGAGACTAGCAGAATACTGCCATATGGTACTCCTCGAGGGAGTAATGCCAGGCTTACCCCACCATTTGACACCCCAGAAAGGAGGCAACCTGAGACTCCCACCAACACTGAATTTCAACCGAGACAAGACTGGAGCAGGCCACTACACCCTACACATGACGATCGAATCCAAGCTTTTGGCCCTTCTTCAAGTGGAATGTTCAGGTCTGCAGCACCATTTGGAAACACGTTTTCACCTCCTCAAAGCTCATCCTTTAAAGTGAAGGGTTGCATAACCTCACCAGCAACAATAGAAAGGCTGGGCCTTTGTTCTACTCAAAACTGTATCAAAAACACAAGCGATATCCAAAGTTTTCCTGGTCTCTCACAGAGAGATTTCTTGGATGATCGACAATCTTTTCCTGGCACAAACATGCATAATTGGGATATTAGTGTACCCCACACCCATTCGTCTGTAGCACTTGACTACGGTGATTCTCAGTCCAGACAAAATTCTCATCCCTTCACCTCAGATGCAGGATTGCAGGATGTGTTCCATATGCCACATGCTATACAAAATGGACAACATCATCCAACTTTGCCAAACGGTCACTCACCATGTGATTTCTTTGGAGTCAATGATAGTCAAAGTTGTACGTCCAAAGGCATTGGAAGATGCAGAAGCCAACAGCTGTCACAATCGCAGAATGTTGAGATCCTCTGCGGTGTCAACAGACGAACTGATATACCATCACTTAAGCAAGATGTCATGAGTTTATACACAACAAGAGGCAAAGAGTTATGCGGGGACAATGTCTTTGAGGAGGAGAGATGCAATCTGAGTTCCTCGCATCAAGGAAAGTCCCAGTTTCATATGAGTCCTGGACTACAGTTTGATAACCAGCCATCTGGTAAGGAGTTGTTGTATGATGGTGCCAATGATAGATTACATGGCTGCACCAATCGATTCCAAAGTGATGACCAACTCTCAAATTCTACAGGAAAGGGAGAAGTAAGAGCATGTGAAGTTGATGCTACAAGATATAAAGTAGAACAACGATCATACTATCAGGAGCCTCATGATCTGGATGCATATGATATCAGCAAGATGGATGAGAAGACAGACCTGGACAAGTTAGGGTCACTATCCTATGCATCCTCAACTGAAAGACGCAGAGAGTATCATGATGCCAACGATATGAATGTGACTGATTATTCTGAATCAGCTATTGATCTGGAAAGGGCACTTACTCCAGACTTGTTTATAACTCAGCCAGATGGTTCAGTCAGTGACTACAACTCCCCTGGAGAAAGCTCCAAAGGCCACACACCGTTGCGAGAAAGCATGGATTGTTTTCCGGGACCTCTCTCTATGGACCATTCGGTCAAGGAGGAAATTTCAGTGGACCAGGAACATAATTTAGATTTGGAACAGAGCACATCTATAAATATGATTAAGACCTCTTTTTCTCGTGAAAGGAAACTGACCTTCAATCACAAACGACTCATCTCAAAGCCCACTGATGAACCAAGCACACCTTTACCAAAGGTATTTCGCAGAGAGATAGTTGAGAGTTCAGTGCAAGCAGTCACAAACACCCTTAGAAGTGAACCCTCACAGTGTGAGAACAACCAGATCCACACTGCCGAGACAATTGCATCATGCAAGATCCCTGATGATGATTTACAGGCTAATTCTGTTGATTATTTAGACCAAGTGGATATGTCTAATGTAGACCCAAGAGATCAAGAGTCAGAACTAATCTTGATTCTTGAATCAGATGATGACTGTCCTTCACCTTCACAAGTACAGCAGAGTGAGTTCATACAAGATCGCAATCAAGCAGTTTATTCACGATGTGTCTCCTTGGATCGATGTACTTCTAAAGAAGCCAACATTAGTAAATGTGAACATGGCCAGATGAAGCAGTTGCTTCAAGAAGAACTTGATGTCTTTCATGACTTCTCACAGATTTCACCTAGAAGGGATCAACCTCATAAACTCAAGGAACTTGGCTCAAAGCAACATTATGGTGCTAATAATGAGCAAGAACTGGCATTAGACTTGGACATTGTAGATGTACATGTAGGTAGAGAGCATGGACAGTCGACACAGGAGGTGCATGAAACAAGTTCTGAGGATTCCATCACCGATGATCTCCTCTGCAGTAGTTTCCTTAACAACCACGTTTTCTCACAAAAGCAAAAGAATTGTGTATTACATGGAGTTCCCATGCTAGTAAAAGATCGTTTACATTCTACAGGAAACAGTGTACAGCCTAGAAAGAACTACATGTATGAACCAAGCAATCAGTTTAGAGTAGGGACATCACAACAGGGTTTAGCAGTAGGACAGATAGATTTACAAGGTACCTTATGTTAGTCTGTACATATTTTCAATGTCCACTTTGCTTTCATAAAAGTGGTAACATGTCTGATGAGTTTCCAAAGGCAGTGCTACATGTAATTGCATGAATGTGTTATGATATTCTATTTTTGTAAATTTGTCTCTCCATTTTTTTTCTTCAGATTTCATTGATACACATCATTTGTATGTTTAATCCTTTGCATTGTCATAATGCTGACTTGGAACTCAATATATTCATTTGTTTTTTTAGAAAACTCTATTTCTTACATCCACCATGATTGGGGACCAACAGGATGATTTAACTGATCATTTAAACCTCAAATTCATATTGGTGCATAAATGTACATCATGTTTGGTTGGACATTCCTAAAGTCCTCAGTTATTTTGTTCAGACAAATATTTATCAGCATCCACACCAAAAAGTTGTATTGGAAGTTAGGAATGAGTATTGATAAAAAGTCTTTGGATGTATTTCATAACTCATCAAATTGTGAAGCCAACAATACCTATTTTCTTGATAGATATATGTGAATATATTATATTTTTTCAATTTATCATTTGAAGTAGGCAACAGAAGAGGAAACACATCCTCACTGCATCATCTACATCACGCACACCAGAATAGAACAGAAAGTGCACTAGGGATGAGTGGTTCCCAGACACAGACAGGAGATACACTTATAAGAGGAGTACCTGGTAGAGAAAGGAGAGAAGTGAAGAAGGGGTTCAGGACACCAGTCTCCATGATGTCAAATGTAAGTAACATATGCTCAGCTTATATTTAGAACTCTTTGGTTTGCTCATACATGTACATACAGAACAACAATAGAAATGCAGTCATATGACTCAAGCAATTAAACGAGTTGGGATTCCTGTATGATAGCATATTTTATTACCTTCGCAACTGTCACATACAGTGGGACCTACTAAGTTGTAAAGAACACTGTTAAAACAAAATACTGTTTACATGTATATAACAAGATAATTTTGCTGGTCCTACATCATGGCATTTTGTTGTTGTGGGGTTTTTTGGAGGGGGGGGGGGGGGGCATATATATACACTGTATATTATGTAACAGTAGTTTTGTTTATATCCTGAGAAGTTTGGTATACAAACTTCATGCTGTATTGTATCTTTTATTTGTAAACACATTGCCTAAATTTGTTGGTAAATTGAACATTTTGGGTGACTGCTTTTTTAAAGAAAATATGTACAGTTTCTTTTGTCAAGAAAAAAGCAAGTACAATTGATGTGGAACACATGTGATGTATTAAATACATTACAGTGTATATTAATTATTATTATATTGCAAATGTTTACATGGTCTACTTATGTGTACGTACTTGTACGTGTGCATAACAGATTGGAATGCATGGTGACCTCAACTTTCCAGCAGCTGACACGGTACATAGTGGAACAGTACGTCAGAGAGAGATTGTGATACCAGTCTCCTTTCCTAATGTGTCAAGTTACAAGCAGATAATGACAGAGGCTGTCAAAGGTTGGTTTAACAATTCTTTGATAGCTTGATTTCGTATTGAACTTAAAGGATCTGTTACAAAAAGTCACCAAGGGGACCACTCACCCATTTGTTTATGTGAGACGTGGATATTGAAGAGCATTCAAGAAGAAATAGATTTCATGTTAAGGCTCACACAGTAATTTACTCAGAGTTAACTTTGTGAGTGTACATAAGTGCATAGAAAAGTCTACTTAATAATTGATTATACATTTATTTGAGTGTATTTAAACTTACAATACATCTTAAAGAAATTATATTTGAAGTTGATATTTTGTATTAAGAGTACTGGCATGGAACGCCAATCATAGAGATAATAAATATTAGGTGAATGCTTACCTCAAAAAGTTTCCTTTAGTTCTGGAACTTCTGGTAATGATATGGCATCTTCTGTGCTGTACTTTGCCACTGTCGAGGATCATAGTCAAGGATCCTAATATTATAACTGGCACTGTTGATCTTTTTCTGTGGCATGTGAACATGTTCAAGTCAATTCGATTCAAATTCAGTTTTTTTTTCAATCTCGTCAAAAAGTCCATAGACTAAAATTGTGAGTTTTCATCATACATACAATTATATAACAAAGCATTCAAAAACATATATATATATAAAGAAAAACATAGCAAATGGGAACAAATATATCAAAATGAATAAATGTTTACATCAAAACATCAAAGCAATAACAAACAAAAAATTAAAAAAAACAGTATATTGCTTGCATGTCAGATGAGTGTACTGAAAATAAAGTAATTCAAAATAGATTGAAGCTTTATGAGAAAAAATGAAGAAATTAAGGCCATCTGTTTTGTAACTGAGAGAATAATTGTCCAAGACAAATAAAATGTAGCATGTCTTTCTCTTTTCCCTTGTAAACAGAGCATCTAAACATCCTCCTCCTCGAGCTCTCCCACCGCTACCACTCCACCATGGAGAAAGCCGACATCACATCATACACCAAGACCCATCACTCAGGAGACCCCGCCTCAGAGAGGACCGGTGGTGGAGGGGGGAATCCCCCATGCAAGCATGGCCAGCCAGCCAAGATGGTGTGTGTCAAGAAGGATGGTCCTAACAAAGGCAGGATGTTCTACACCTGCAACAATCAACGGGAGAATCAGTGCAAGGTAATAATAATTATATTTGCTTATATAGCGCAGAACACTTACTTAATCAGAAGTGCATGGCTTTAGCAGAGCAGCTGTCACATGCTCTGCGTTTCAAGGAATACATTCCTACCAGGTCCCCATTTACTTCACCTGGGTGGAGTGCAGCACAATGTAGATCAATTTCTTGCTATTAAAGGAAGTTAACGTCCTGGAGTGGGCTTCGAACTCACGACCTTATGATTGAAAGACGAGAGTCAGAACCACTACACCATGACGCTTCCATGGTACATGTAGGTGTGGTTTGTTGTCAGATGGTTATTGGTTTGTTGTTCAGTTTGTTGTGTGTGTTGTATTATCTTTTTCTAAGATACAATTTAACACTCTGACACTGCTGTGAAAGATTTGAGTCGTTTATTAATTTTGGTTTGTATTTTGTATAATGAGATTACCCCAACAGTTTAGATTGAACAAAATTAGTACAGTGAAACCTGCCTCTAAAGACCATCCAAGGGAGACAAGAAAAGTGATCTTTATAGGCAGGTGGTCTTTTTGCACAGGCGCCTATAGTACACGTTTCAATGAGAAACCATTTTCACAGGAAAAAAAATCTGGTCTTTGTAGAAAGGCGGTCACTAAAGCAGGTTTGACTGTATGTAGTAAGGGGGAGAAAAAAATGTACATTTTAGATATGAATGATAAGAATGTTCATTTTTTTTATGATACAAATAGCCCTAAAGTCCCATATATCTTCACAATTAGGATTATTTTCAAAAGAAAGTCATAGCATTGTTGTCACTCATGTTTTATTGCTTCCCATTGATTAGTAACTAAACCTCTCGGACCAGAACCAAGATACCCCCCCCCCCCCCCCCCTGCACAAGGCTGAAAGCATTGAGAAGTTCGTAAAAACCAACAAGTGTGTGTGTGTGTGTAATTAGGTTTTTTTACAGACGTGTATCAATCAGATATGATTATTTACGTTTGGGGACTGACCTTTAACGTCACCATCCAAAAGACGTGACTCAGTTTCAAGCCGGGGTCGCCCGAGTCATTTTGTAGGCGAAGACAGAGAGCTGACCAAGTGAACGTGCCGCTAGACCAACTCACATCTCCCTATAAATTTCTCCTGAGATGATAGACCGGTTAACTAAACATATTTAAATTTATGGATGTTTTTTTCCTGGGGACCTAGTGACAAGGTATTGCATTAAAATGTTATTAATGAATGAACTGCAATGCTTGGAATCCAATCTTGATACATACATTGTTGCTATGTTAGGCAAGCATTCAGGTTGTCACCAACAACCTTTGTTTAAAAATTAAGCTTAAAGTTTGAAAAAATGTTGGTAAACCAATCTATTGACCAGTTATCTGTTCTTCCATCGCAGTTCTTTGTATGGGCAGACCAGCATGCAGCACAGGCACCACAAACTACAAACCAACAACCCTCACAGTCCAGAGCTAAGATTGCTCTCCACAATGCTGAAAGCATTGAACAGTTTGCCAGGACCAACCAGGTCCATCTCTACTGTGAATGCCAGTTGAGTCGGAGAGGCAGTTTGAATGAGGCACCCTTGGGATCAGCGCCAGTAAGCATTTCCTTGGACCATCCTACACTTTTAAATTATCCTACTTGTTTCCAGTTTTATTATATGTCTAATAGCCAGTTCCTAGCCTTTCTATTTTCTTGAAAATCCTACAGAACATGACAAAATTATTTTCTCGAAAAAGAACAATGCAAAAAACATACAATGATTAAAACTTGTATCATCAATTCTTAATATGTTTTGGAACTCTGTAGCACTGTAAGGGTTAATGTTGATGAATTGTTTCTCTTTGATTGTAGGCTTGGATTAAGAAGTACAGAGCACAGCGAGTGAACAACACCACCAAGAAGCTGTACATCAAGTTAGACAGGAAAGAACACTCATCTACCTACGCCAAAGGTATGTAGGGGTTCCCAGTTTTCAGGCTCCTGCCTGATTTCAGGCCCTGGATATTTTGGTAATCTATGTAGAGGTGTTGTGGTCGAGTGGATATGTCACCGGACTGTCGATCACAAGGTCCGCGGTTCGAGTCCCGCCGCGGCATTGATGTCCTTTGGCAAGACATTGATCTACATCTGCCACACTCAACCCAGGTGATGTAAATGGGTACCTGGCAGGAATTAATTCCTTGAAATGCTAGAGCGCGACGTAATGACAGCCGTGCTAAAGCTAGGGTAAAAATCAGGAGCACCAGGAGTGTCAAGTCTGACAGACATGAGCGCTATACAAGAACCCACTATTACATGCACATTTGCTTCATAAGTTTGATTGTCCAACTTCAAGAAATAATGAAACCATGATGATTGTTGTAATTCCAGATGACCTGTGGATCATCACTCAAGATTTATCCTTTGACCCATCAAGTTCCTTTGTTGCCAAGAGCATGTTTCATGGACCATCCTCCACCAGTGAAATAGAGATGGAACCCCTGACCGGATACTCACCCTCAAACTGGTCTACAGATGGTAAGAATTCTCCTCATGATATTCTTTTTTAGCATATTACTAGGCCACTGCACACCTCATGGCCTGCATATAGGAATGTATATGGGCATCCCTGCTGTAGCATTCTGCTGTAGATCAAATACAATTTTTTTTTTTTTTTTTTTTTTTTTTTAAAATTATTATTATAACTTTTTTTTAATAATTATTTATTATTATTATCATTATTTATTTTATTATTATTATTATTATTTATTATTAATATATATATATATATACATTTTTTTTTTTTGGGGGGGGGAGGGGGGGGGAGGGGGCGGAGGGACTTGGAGGGCATTGTAGTCTTTACTAGGTATGCCACTGGTCCAGTTTGTGGGATATGCATCCTATCTTTGCTTCATCTGTAAGTTCATTACCACAGATAATTTGTTGTTATTTTGGTTGTTCAGTTTTTTTTCATAGCAAGAATAAAAAAGGAGTTTGCCCTTGCAGTATTAAATCAATAATTCTTGTTTAAAATGAAGATAGAAGTCTTGATAATAATTATAGTAATAATATTCACATTTATATAGCATTTAATACTATGTTTCTAAGCACTTTACATTGTAATTACTATCATTAATGTGTCTACCATCCTTATTCATCTTTATCACGATAATTTATCTGTTGCTTTCACAGGTTCCGTGTATGGAATCTTGGTTTGCAATGCTAGCTCCGAGTTAACTTGTCTCGGAAACATCCAGGAACACGTCAACCCCAGAACATTCCCCATCCTGCCCCATCTCATCAGTTGGTACGTATACAAACTCCTTGGTTCTTCATCCCTGGAATGAAATTATTATTTCATTTCATTTCACAATTTCAAGGGAACCAATCACCAAACACATTATTCTGTGTACTCTTTAGGTTCCATGCTCGTATCCTACATCCAGAGCTGCCAACTAGTACGGATTTCCCGTAATTGGTACGAAAATTAACGATCATTACGGCAGTACGGAATGTTGTCTGAAATTATGGATTACACCGTAGCGAGCGCTGTGTAGTATGGCGGCCATCTGACACTCGCTGAGAAAGAAAGAAACGTATCACGTATTCTCTTAATAGAAGCCAATTTTTCTTTGAAAACTGATGTGTTGTGATGACCCGAAAATCAATATTTAGCAACTTTGTGTGAGTAATATCACCAAAGATGTCAGATAATCATGTGCGCATGCGTCCGGCAGTGTTAGCGTGCCATTTCGATTCATAACGCGGCATAGGAAATTACTGACTTATTCCCAGAATTTCTGATTTTGAGCCTGTGATTACTGATTTTCTGTTCTGGAGGTTGGCATCTCTGTACACCATCTGTTCAGAGCCAGAAAGGCATTTACTCTGTGTTAAAGTTTGACTTAATGCCCTTATAGCTCCAAACATACAAATATCCGCTTCCTGTACTAATTCATACTGCAAGTATAAAGAAATAAATTGCAGTATTCGTAAAGGTAGTTAGCAAATCATGAGTAGACTAGTGGGCACCCATGCATAAAATTGGTTCACGGAAAAGTGAAGTTAACCTTGAAGTTAACATCTGTGTAGGTCTTCATGTTATATGATTTTGTTCTTTCTTTATGCTCTGTATTCATTGACCATTTGAATGTCTCACAGTGTAGTAGATACCACTGTTTCTTCTTCTAATGGATGCATTTACATGTATCTCTTAGTGCAGTAGGTTTCACTATTTCTAATACAGTGAAACCTGCTTTAGAAACACCCCAGACCTGATAAAAACCTGATTTAATTTTTTTTTCCAATTTTGTTTTACTTCCCGATTTTAAACAAAATAAAAAATTCCAGATTTTCTATTTTTTTAACCAGATTTGTTTTCTTCTTCCCTATTTTATCCCGATTTTCCTGATTTCCCCCTTATTTTCTCTATTCTTCCCTATTTTCCCCCCAATTTTCTTACTCGAAAGGGGGGAATGTTGTTAGATGCCATTTTCCCCCACGAATCCTCTTCTTTAGTTTTGTTTACTCAAGGGGGGCGTGGTTGAGGGGAAAACAATATTTTTTTAGTGTTTTCTCATTGAAACATGAACCTGTACATAAAGACCACTTTTCTTGCTTCCCTTGAGCGGTCTTTATATACATGTTTCACTGTATAATTATGTATTTTATACATGTATCACAGTGAACCTGAGAGGAACCCATCTTCCCTGCATGGGCGTGCCTTTGTGAAACCATCAAGGTCACGTCACCTCAATCTCCCAGCATCACTCATCGTAAGTCAAATCTTAATAATAATAATAATAACTTTTACTTATATAGCGCTTTTCATAAGAGATTTACAAAATTGATGCAAGTAAAACTAAACAGAGAAATGACAAGAGTACAAAAGTGAAATTATCAAACATAAGATAACAAGGTAAGGTAACAATTTAAGAACTAGGTTGAATATGCCTTTTCCATTAGATTGATTTTTAATTTTGACATTGAAATAGAAAAACTATATAATTACATAAACATCACAAATTGAATTTCTTAAGTCTTTATGGGCTTTTGTTACAACCTTCTCTTTAAAAAAACAAAGATTTATTTTTGTGCCAATGAAAAAAAATCTGTATGTATTTGAACAAAATTCCTCCGCTTGGGGAAGAACTGTGCATGAGCACATGTTATCAGGAAACAGTAGCACTGTCACAGATAGTCTTTAGATAAGAGACACAGGAAGAATGAAATACAGAAATATAGTGTAAAGGGATCTTGTTATATAAATGCAGATTTCATTTCATTCTGAACAGCAATCTTCAAATTAATTTTCCCTTTTTTCATAATTTTGGTTAATACAAAATAATACTTCTGTATAAATAATCCCTCAGTCAAGCCACTCTGTTCAGGCACCGTATATTTGTACATACCAGTAAAGATGATGTGACAGGCTTTAAAGCACCTCATGGCTTCAATGAACACAAGTGAAAAGTTAGATGAGATCTTCTGAATTTGAGAACTTCATTCAACTATTCATAGAAATCTGAAAGGGTAACCAAGCACAGCTTATGTTGCAGGGATGTTCTTTCCTCCTTCATATAAATTCATACATAACATACTAAGAATTATGATTGCTTGTGTATTAGAAAGAAGATGGTATCTTGTTTTCTTTGCAGACTGAGCTAGTTGAAGATACCATTAGATCGTACCACTTGAATCCAGACCAGTCGTCAGCCCTTCATCAGGTAGCTGGTATGGTGGGAGGAGACGATCTACCTGTTACACTCATTCATGGTAAAATATTGAATTGTAATAACAATGAGTGGTATTCTCGAAAGCGGACTAACTTTAGTCCATGGTTTAATCCTCCAACTAGGTATGGAATGCCAAGTGTCCATAAGAATATATTTTTGAATATTTGATATGTCCCTAATGACCATGATAACATAATTATTTCATAGTTATGTTGTTGTTAATTAATTATGTTATTACATTCTATTTTAATTTAGTGACAGATTAAATTATTCAAAAACATATTCATATGGACACTTGGCATCCAATTTCGAGAATACCACCCAGTCTGTCATACTATCTACCTTTCTGTCTCAGCAGCTGTTTTCTACAACTCTCACTATGGCCTGAGATATATGGCATCATATAAAGGGGAAGTTCACTTTAATAAAGTAATATCGAGATCAATGTTTTAAAATAAAGATAGAAGTTTAGTGAAGATAGTCAGTAGATGTTTGATGAAAATAAAATGTTTCTTAAACCTGTTTTTATCCTATATACCACTTAAACTTTAACATAGGTCCTCTTTATTAAATATGAATGAACTTGACCTCACCCAGATTCTTAGACTTTTCTGCATTATTTCAAATCTATGTGCTGCGCGTGAGGACTTCCCCTTCACATAGTACAGGAAATTCCAAGGCCCTCTTTGAAATTTAAATTATTATCTGCTCAATGTCTAAATTTACCTCTCATGTAGGTGTGTTTGGTGCTGGTAAGAGCTACCTGTTGGCTGTCATGGTCTTGTTCTTGGTCAAGCTTTTCAAACTCTGCGAGGAGAATGAGACCACTGGTCAAGAGGGCGGATGGAAGGTCCTCATTGCATCCACCACCAATGTAGCAGTGGATAGAATACTCCTTGGGTGAGTGTTTAATGATAAAATTATTATGTTTGTTAGTACAGTCAAACCTGTCTATAGCGACCGCCCAAGGGAAACACAAAAAGTGGTCCTTGTAGACCGGTGGTCTTTGTAGACAGATTCCTTTAGCACATGTTTCAATGAGAAACCATTTTGAAGGGAATCACATGTGGTCTTTATAGGTGATCTTAAAGCAGGTTTGACTGTATCTATGATTAGTTTGTGACAATTTGTAATGTACAGTAATTTCTGTGAGTGAGAATATCACATGAGTGATTTTTATTATCATATGATCATGGATAATATCCAAAATAATAATTTCTGTAAATATTGCAATCAGCTCATTATTAATTAATCTGTTGATATTTCAAAATCAACATTCTCAAGATTATTGTTCCTGAGATTTAACTGGTTAGTGCATAACTGTGTAGCTAATGTGTATCCCTGTTTTTATTATCTTTTGCTTTCAGACTTCTTGAGCTAGGATTTGAGGATTTCATTCGTGTTGGCAGCCTGAGAAAAATAGCTAAACCTGTCTTGCCATACAGGTATGAGTACTATTCCTAATCTCCTTGTCTATAACTTAAATGACCTTTCTGTCTTATCCCTTTTTCCCTCTCTCTCTCTCTATTCTCCTCCCATGTCTGCCCTCTCTATCCATCATATCTCCCCCCCCCCCAGAGCCTCCACTCTTCTTCTTTCACTATTTTCTCACTTGTTCTCTTTCTCCCTCTTTTTAACTCTCTCTCTCTCTCTCTCTCTCTCTTTTATGCTATCTACCCATACATCTATTATCTATTATATAATTTTCAGTCACTAGCCATTCACCTATCCATAAAAGAGACATCATTTTGATTTGTCTTCCACTTTAATTCAGTAATGTATGACTATATCGGACAGTCGGGTAAAAGACACTAAGATTAGTGGTATATGTATGATCAGTATGCTTGCAGCATGATTGATCAACATTTGCCACTCTCCACCCAGGTGTTGATTGGGTACCCGTTAGGATGCGAAAGTTAATGTGGTTAGATGAGCAAGTGTGCGCCTGTAAAAATGATGCCTGGCTGGAATGCTTCCCAGGGAGTGGAGAATGTGCTTACATGTACATTGTGTGCGGGTAAGCCTAAATCCGATGACCGGTGTAATAATATATATCTGTAAATTGGCCTCCGTTCCTGAAAAGCGCGATATAAGAACGAACTATTATTATTATAATTATCAATCTAATCGGTTTATGACTCTTGCAGTGTCCATGCCTCGGACAAGGAGAACCAAGAGATGAAAGAGTTACAGGAGATGTTAAAGGGAGACCTCACCCTCAACGAGAAGCAGTTTGTGAGGAAGAGCATCGAGAGACACAGGCTCGGAAAGAACAAGGAGATGCTATCCAAGGTCAAGGTCATTGGGGTCACGTGTGCAGCGTGCAGCTTCCCTTGCATCAAGAATCTGACCTTCCCTGTAAGTTGACAGGAGTAGAGGTGGTGATGGTGGAGTTGGTGGTGGTGGCGGTGGATGGTGGTAGGAAAACAAGGAGATGCTATCCAATGTCAAGGTCATTGGGGTCACGTGTGCAGCGTGCAGCTTCCCTTGCATCAAGAATCTGACCTTCCCTGTAAGTTGACAGAATGTAGTGGTGGTGATGGTGGAGGTGGTGGTGGAGTTGGTGGTGGTGGATGGTGGTAGGAAAACAAGGAGATGCTATCCAATGTCAAGGTCATTGGGGTCACGTGTGCAGCGTGCAGCTTCCCTTGCATCAAGAATCTGACCTTCCCTGTAAGTTGACAGGAGTAGTGGTGGTGATGATGGAGGTTGTGATGGTGGTGGTGGTGGTTGATTTTGTGGTGGTGATGGTGGATGTTATGGTGGTGGTGGTGATGGTGGTTGGGGTGGTGGTAGGAAAACAAGGAGATGCTATCCAAGGTGAAGGTCATTGCGTCATCAACAGAGGTGCCAACCAGTACGATTTAATTGTATTTAGTACGATAATAAGAGTGGAATACGATAATACGATATCACCTCTTAAAATACGATTTTTCAACAAAAACAAAAAATTCTTTACATACCCATAAAAACCACGGAATCCCATTAAAACATGAACAAGTAAACCCCCGCAGCCCAAACAAAAACTTTGCTTTACAATTTTCTTTTAAAATTTTAATGAAAGAGCAAACATTTTACTTGACTGTACGTACCAGTATCACATTTTTCTCTAATATGACTGGCCCAGGGCCAACCGGCCATTGGTAGTGTCGAGTTTTCGTGAAAATCTGATTTTTCTCTCCAAAATCTGATTTTTTAGGATACTCAGTCTGTTTTTTTGTGTTAAGAGGTTGGCATCTCTGCTGTACTACATTATTGCAGATTTTTACAAGAGCCATATTGTGAATTCAGTGCATCATTTTATATGGAGTGGCTTATAGTCACTTGTGTGTGAATCTTCAAGGTGATTTTGTTTCTGAAGCAAGAGCTTGGAACTAAAAAGAACTGAGTTTGCAGTTAAAACAAGGTATATAGACCATGGGCCGAGTATTGAATATCTCTCTATTTCTTCATTTTCGTGACCCACCTCTGGAAACTAACCAATTTTTTGTCTGAGAGGAGATCAAAATTCATAGAATAAGAATTCATAACTCGGCAAAGCCGAAAGTTGCACATTAATTAGTATTCATAATTAATGGAAATTAAGCATATCAACAGCGCCCTCTACGTCAATAACATGATAACCATGTATAAACCTATGGGGCGAAAGGTAAATGACTACTGCAAATTTGTGATAAATATATTTTTTGGTATAGTAGCAATAATAACAATATTAATGATAATAAAAAATGATTATAATAATAATAAACAATATCAATAACAACAATGATAATAATGACAAATAATAATATTAATAATGATAATAATATTAATGATAATGATAATAATAATCATCATCATCATCATCCAGGGGCGGATCCAGCCGGCGACGAGAGAGGGGGCCCAGTTTGTCAGAAAATATTTAGCGATAAGCGGGGGGGGGGGGGGGGGGGAGTCAGCACTACAAAAATGCAACAAAAATTGTAAATTGTGTTTACCATTTTTTGTTTACAGGGGGGGGCGTCTTCTTTTTTTAATGGTAAAATTAACGTTACCATTTAAAAAATACTTGTGGGGGGGGCAGGTGAGGGGGCCCGGCCCCCTGGATACGCCCCTGTTATCATCATCATCTTCATCATGCTTTATTTGCTGTTATTACCTGCCATGATTATTCAGGCTAATTCAAAAAAATTCTACCTCTAATATCAATAATGTCGCATGATCGTTTAAACCCCCCTCCCCCGATCATACTCCATTATTATCTTCTACTCAATTTCATATATTACATCTTGTGTCATCTTTTTTTTCACATCACACGAAATCATGAAGCATTCACTGATATTTCACTCACTCTCTTTGAACTGCATACTCATGGTGCAATCATATTGCCTGGTAATGCATTAATAATTACATGAAACAATGCAATAATTCATATCATATTCTTATTGTCACATGGATTTTTTGTAATATTGTCAACTCATGTACACCTTTTGTTTCTAACTATTTTAATTGCAACATTCTTCTTATCTCAGTATAATTTTTTTTAAAGATGTTTGGAGCATCCAGATGTTTTTCTGAATTACAATCAAACAACCCCAGTAACAAAAAGTAGTAACTTACAGTTGATACAAATATTGCTTGCTTGCTCTGCTCGCTATAGCTCTATGACATTTATGAAGTTCGATTGCAACATTCGATAGGCAGACAATTTGGTAGCGCTCACATTAAATTAACAACTTTTCGATTAATTGAGTTTAGTCTGAGTAGTCATTTGGTCCTGCAAAGAGGGATACAGATAATTATTGTAGTGTGTACGGCCTTTAGCCGAAAAGTACCCAATTTAGGAATCACAAAACATGCTGAGACAAACCAAAAAAAAAAAAAACATCTTGCCCTTTCAGTGCTAGAACATGGTCAAAGGCGAACAATTATTGAGCGCTCGCTTGCGATAGTTAATTATATTAATATTCGAATACGGGGTTCAAGTGACAGTATCCATAATAAAGCATTTAAAATGAATTAAACGTAGAAATATCTCCCTTTCCACAGAATGTATTTTATGCCACTCAATAAAATAGTATTC
Source organism: Strongylocentrotus droebachiensis (assembly GCA_035222895.1). NCBI lineage: Eukaryota > Metazoa > Echinodermata > Echinoidea > Camarodonta > Strongylocentrotidae > Strongylocentrotus > Strongylocentrotus droebachiensis. The sequence continues at coordinate 35,348 of JAVYIG010010705.1, forward strand.
TTACACATCCTTGAGGCAGAAAAAAATGGCCTATCACACACGAAAGCAAACATACATATATAAGGTCACATACAGATTACTTCATAACTGTCAATTATTAAGTTAAGTGTACATAAACATCTGGTCAATTAAAATAAAGAGAAATCGTGTGATACTGCTTTACTAGTTATTCTTAAACTGTGAGATATGGATATAAAAAATCACCAGCAGAAGAAATTTTGTGAAGATTCCCTGAAATTGAAATATGTGAAACAGTCAACTTCAATTTTCGATAGGATACATGTACAGTGTATATGTTGTAAATCATACAATAAACTGGAAATGGTAAATGACAATACATAATTGTATGTGGTTCTGACTGTCTGAAGAATACCGACTGTAAACTGTTGATGTCACAGCCGATTCCCATAACTATTGAGTTAAATAATAATTCAGAGATTTTGTTGAAAGATGGAGTAATTACATACACAGTTATTAACACCTGCCTTTGTGTAAGATAACATAGTAAATCGAGGAGGCGCGATACCTCAGTCATTAGAGTAGTGGTCTCGTAATCCGGTGGCCCAGGTTCGAAACCAAGTCGATGCGCTAGTGCCCTTTGGTAAAAGGCATTAATCCTCATTACCAGGTCCCTCAGAGAGGACCTAAAGCCGTCGGCCGTCTGGTTGCTTACTTACAAGCATTTATGCTTTCTTAGCAGTCAGGTAAAATAACCACCAATAACCAATTACATGAATCTACAGTGGAAACTCAGTATAAGAGATCTGCTATCACAATATTCCGAATATAACAAGGTAGTGTTCCGGTCCTATCTCTTTATATTCTTTTGTTTCTTAACCTGATATAACGAGATTCCTGCTATAACAAGGTAATTATACAGAGTTTCTATTGTATATCTAACGCTTTCTGATAAAGGTGTAATGAGTAAGTTAGACACCACAATTATATTTGAATTCATGGAAGAAATGTCTTTCCTTGTGCAATACATTTCCTGTCAAGACACCTAGTTGCAAATAAATATAAGTACAGTGTACAAGCCCTTTAATATTTTAGACACTATTCTTCAATGATTTGTAATATTAATATGATATTCTGATATACTTCTTCTGGTTTGTTGTCTCAAATTAATATGATTGCTGTCTAAAAAAAGTCAAATCAAATGAGACACAAAGATGCACATAAATTGAATACAACCTATTGCGCTAACAAAATGAATACTACACGTCTTCATCTTCAGTGTCTGTGTTTTCATCTAAGGATGTGCCATCAACTGGATTTTCACAATCAGTTCACTTGCACAGATCGGTGCATGGCACATTATGCTGCCTGCAAGAGCATCTTCCCTTGGTTTTCCCACTTGGGACTTTGCAGTTTGTCTTCTTGCAAATGCAGTGGGTTAGTTTTAGTAAACTGCTAGGGGCAAGGGGTTGCTCTCCACAGACAACATCTGTTCCTCCATTTTCCACTTTCCAACCATGACCTGGAATGTCAGGGGTCTGCTCTAGACAACATCCATGTACTGCGGCCTGATAATTAGCTCTCCTTTGTTGGTGGGAGACATGCTTTTGACTTTAATAATCAACATGGGTACATGTTGTACCTTATTGACACTGTCACACTCTTGTTCATACAACTGGCAAACAAAGCTCTCCAGTCCAGAGAAAACATCCTCCTCTACTGTTAATGAGCTACCTAGCTGCTGGAATGTGACTTCAACCATCAACTTATATGGTTTAGCTTTGGACCTGCCATGGAAAGTGCTTTTACAGAGTCGCATCCAGTGAAAAAATGGAAAGCATGATGATGATGATGATGATTATTATTATTATTATTATTATTATCATTAATATTATTATCATTATTAGTATTATTATTTATTATTATTGTTATTATTATTGTTGTTTTTGTTGATAATGTTTATTATCATTACTATTATTATCATTATTATTATTATTATTATTTTTATCATTATTATTATTATTATTATTATTATTAGGCCTATTATTGCTATTATTCCAAAAATATATTTATCACAAATTTGCAGTAGTCATTTACCTTTTCCCCCATACGTTTATACAGGGTTTTCATGTTATTGACGTAGAGGGCGCTGTTGATATGCCTAATTTCGATTAATTATGAATACTAATTAGTGTGCAACTTTCGGCTTTGCCGAGTTACGAATTCTTATTATATGAATTTTTATCTCCTCTCATACAAAAAATCGGGTAGTTACCAGAGGTGGGTCACGAAAGTAAAGAATTATGGCCCTTGGCCCATGGTCTAATATAGATGAACATGTACAATTGAATATTTTAAAAAAAAACTAATTACAGCAAAAATATGGTCTTTACGGGATGCATTTGCGCTGCGTTACGACATCAATAGGTTTTTAATAGGTGAAAGGAAGGCCGGTTGAAAAATACTCATTTTGATGGTAAAATACTAATTTTGGAGGTGCTGAGTACTAATTTGTACTTCCAAAGGTTGGCAGCTCTGCGTCAAGAATCTGACCTTCCCAGTAAGTTGACAGGAGTAGTGGTGGTGATAGTGGAGATTGTGGTGGTGGTGGTGGTAGTTTTATTGGTAGTGGTGGTGGCTGTCCTAATATTGCAATGGAACAAGGACATGTTAGTCACAATTAGTGTTGTAACATCACAAATATCTCCAATTCCGTTTAACCACCAGTCAAAACCGGACGATTTTCGTATAAATGATTTAATTTGAAAATCAAAAGAAATCACATTATTAACAAATAATGTACATAATTAGAAACAAAATCACTGAACAAAAACAGAGACTTAACTGTCGGGCATGCTTTGGAACAATGACTGGGTTTCACTTTGTTTATGAAGGTAAAGAATCTAGTGCGCACGTGTATTCATGTTTATAGCTCATGATCGTGATATTGCAGAGGTCAGGATTTGGGATTTAAATGGCATCAGTGAAGTATTGTGCATGTATTTCAAGGCTGGGAACTTAGTTTTGCGAGTCAACTTCTCAATCTACAATCTTGCAATTGATTGTTATCGTGTAGATTGTTGCTTTGCAATTCAACATTCATGGCTGATTTACAACATGTATGATGACTATAATGTCGCCCAAACTTGTTTTTGTTCAGTGATTTTGTTTCTAATTATGTACATTATTAGTTGATAATGTGATTTCTTTTGATTTTCCTATAATTTTTTTTTTTAATAAATGTAAAAAAACGGATAAACAAAACCGTCCAATTGAAAACGGATAGTGCCATGGACGGTCGGATACTGGACGGTTAAACGTTTGACTACAGCACTAGTCATGATCATTATTTGAGTCTATGTTTGGCAGGTATGTTCCCTTGTGTCAATAATCTCACCTTCCCTGGAATCGACAGACTTGGATATAGTAGTAGTAATAGCGGTTATGGTAGTGATGGTGTGTGTGCAAGTGATAGTAGTGGTGGTGGTGGGGGTGACAGTGGGTGTGCTGGAGCGTGGTAGTAGTGGTGGTAGTGATAATTATGGGTGATGGGTGAAGGCCGAGGTTTTGGTGGTGGTGATGGTGGCGCTGGAAGTTGTGGAGGTTGTTGTTTTGCTATAAATATTACATCTTAAATACCAAAACTTACTGGTTCTATCCAACATTGTTGTCTTTGATATCAGGTTGTGTTGCTTGATGAATGCAGTCAGATGACCGAGCCGTCATCCCTCCTTCCTATGGCCAGGTTTGGATGTGAGAAGCTAGTTCTGGTCGGAGACCCTCATCAGCTAGACCCTACCATCCAGGGATCAGAGTCCGCTCACAAATCAGGACTAGAACAAACTCTCTTTGATAGACTTTCACTCATGGTAATTTAGATATTCCAGATTTTTCCAAATAACTTTTTATGCTTTGTTTTGAAACAGTAGTTTCCAACAAATAAATCATAGTTTGCTGAACAATTTTTTTAGGATGTTGTCTGGACTTATACACTGAAACTGTCACACAGGTATTAATAATATTTGGATGATTTATAAAACTCATTCAAAACTAAATCATAGTTTCAATTCAATTCATTGCTTTTTCAAATACTTTTTTGCCCATGCAAGTCTTGGAAATTTACATGTGTAATACATATATATATACAGTGTAGGTACAACAACAACTAGATTAAGTGTACTTGCAACTACAGTGTACTTGCAACTACAGTGTACTTGACAAGTTTTCCCCATTCAGTTGTACTCTCCATTATATTTAGGAGTTCATCTATTTCCAAACGAGTGTCTCTTTCTCTAATTGAGTCATAACAGGGCAACCCATATGTTTGCTATCATTTAAAGAGGCCTACCAGATGGATAAATGATTTGAGCATTTATAACGTTGGTTCTCTTTCACAAGGTGTATATACATATTTTTTTATTATCATTAATTCTTGACCATATTTGATACAGGGCTATGATCCTATCATGCTGAGGACGCAGTACCGCTGCCACCCCTGCATCAGCAGCCTTGCTAACACACTCTTCTATGATGGCCAGCTCCTAGATGGTGTCATAGAAGAAGACAGACCTCCTTTACTGGTAAGCACCATTAATATTCTCCAGGGAGACAAAGACATAGAGAAAATGGGTTGACTGGATATGATACAGAGAGAAAAGAAGGAAGGGAGAGAGGAAAGAAGTAAAGAACTAGAGATAGACAGATAGAAGAGAAGAGAAGAGAAGATAAGAGGAGAGGAGAGGAGAGGAGAGGAGAGGAGAGGAGAGGAGAGGAGAGGAGAGGAGAGAAGAGAAGAGAAGAGAAGAGTAGAGTAGAGTAGAGGGACAAAGAGAGACAAAGTATAAGAAGAAGAAGTTAGGGAGAGAGAAAAGAAATAAAGAACTAGAGATAGACAGAGAGAAGAGAAGAGGAGAGGAGAGGAGAGGAGAGGAGAGGAGAGGAGAGGAGAGGAGAGGAGAGGAGAGGAGAGGAGAGGAGAGTAGAGTAGAGTAGAGTAGAGGGACAAAGAGAGACAAAGTATAAGAAGAAGAAGTTAGGGTGAGAGAAAGGAAAACATATATGCGAAGAGAGAGAGAGAGATAATAGACATAAGAAGTAGACATTAAGAAACATATTTGTCTTTGTTTGGTGTTAAAATGAATTATCATGTGACCTGTGTAGTTTAATGTACATTCCTTTAATCAGCTAAAACTGAGGTACCGTACATGTACAGCCCAGCCTACTCGTTTCCTGCTTCTTCAATTTGGGCAACAACTTGTTCCTTTAATATTCTATGCGGTAAATGTTAATGTTTGAATGTTTTTTTAATGCTTCTGAGCATTACACTTTCCATTGACTAGATCATTTTTAGCCAGTAGATATCAGATCCTTGAGTACAGCCCAACCTCCCAACATTGTGCTTCTTCAAAAAAATTATTGGTAGAGTTGAGCCTTGCTTTGTTTAATGCATTAACAAGTTTATGTTGGAATGGTTTTTATGCCCCTCATATTTCTTTCCATTGAGGAGACTGTCATTAGCTTGCCATGGCCCTGTCTTATAAAGAGTTTGCTATCGATCGTAAGTCCTCCAATCAATCGCAAGTTTACTGCCTCCTATCGCAAATCAAGTTGCAACTTATTTGGGATTGATATCAACCACAATTATTTTCATAAAACATAGGAGGCTGTAAACTTACGATTGATTAGCGAACGGGTCAGATCGATCACAAATCTTAATAAGATGGAGACCAGGGGGGTGTTTAACAAAGATCCAAAGTTGAACTTATCTCTAAGTTGGACGTAACAATTATGGAAAGCCGTTGGCATCTTTAAAAATCATTTTGTAAAAGTTATTTCAAAAGGCATAAAATGTTGATTCAAGTCATTCATATTTTTTATTATCAAGGAGATTTCATGTTCTTGATATGGAATTTATGAAAAGTCTAATATAGTTAAATTTTTGCTGTTGAATATATTTTATTTTAAGGCTACAAATGGCTCTCCATAATGTTTAAGTCTAACTTAGAGTTAAGTTCGACTTAGGATTTTTGTGAAACACCCCCCAGATGTGTAATGATTCTTTGTCTTTGACTGCAGCCCAACCTCCCAACTCTGTGCTTCTTTAACATCTCCCACGGCCGTGAGATGAGTGCGAGGGATGGTAGCTACTTCAACGACCCCGAGGCAAGCTTTGTGGTGTTCCTCATCGGCAGCATGATGGAGATGGGGATTTCCCCTTCCGATGTAGGGGTCATCACACTTTACAAGGCTCAAGTCAGCAGGATCAGGATGCTACTACAGACATCAAGGTAGAATGCATTATATTGTCAGTTGAGAGTGAGAAGGTTGTTACTGTTAGACCTGTGTTTATGAATTAATGCCCTTTTGGCTCTGATCAGCAGTATAAAGTTAACAACTAAATTATTCATACCCCTTGTGAATATAATGTTTTTGTGTTTTGTGTAACTCAAGAAAGAAAGGTCGACTGGTGGAATTGGGCCTCTGTTGAATGCTTTTAGCTATTAGCTTTAATATGTCTCATGCTCAAGAAACCTAAATCGGGAAAAATCAATTTTTCGCATACTCAAAAAATTACAAAACTTGGTAGGGGTATGCAAATGTATTTGTTACCCGTACATGTCCAGTTGATATAAACATAATGGTATTGTCCGTGCAGAGCAAGAAAGGCATTACCCTACTTTGAACGATGTGAGATAATGCCCTTCTGGCTTTTTCAGATGATTTTCAAGGATATTTGCTAGATAATGCAAGTCTGTTTTTCCCAAGCCTTTTACTTTTCATCCCTATAGGCGTATCCAATAATGATAAAAATGGAAGAAATCTACTTTATGTCTTTACAGTTATTTACAATGTGAATTTAACCCCATACAAATGTTACTTGAACTTTGAATATTAAACATCTATGGGTGTGCTGAAAAATAAAAAACAGTGAAGAAATTATAAGCAGCACAAGCAGATTCCTGCAGTTAAATTATTATAAATCTTTGCATACCATTCTTACCCCCCCCCCCCTACCAAATCCATTTAAAGTAAATCTCATATAGTATGCCTCCCCACAAATGTAAAAAGCAATATCCGTGCTCACTTGGTAATCAGGTGATCAATCGTGTAGAACCTTGGAGGTATAAGCTTAAGATGTATGGATTATCATTGAGATTAGAGAAGAGATTAATGTAACCTTGAAGAATGGGTGTGAGCTATGTGGGATTTAGATTAATGAGGGTGGACTTGGGGTAAGTCTAGGAAGGTGTATTAACTTTAAGAGTTTTAGGTGGATTTCATTTAAGGGTTGAGGTATGTAGGAAAAATAGAGGTAAAGTGAATTAATTGATTGAGGGTTTAGTAACAGCTTTAAGATCAAAAGGCTCAAAACAAAACCACTGCATGTATGGTTTTAGTATACCCCCAATTTAAAAAAAAATAATAATAAATTTCTGTTACTCTAGTTTTTACAATTTTATTTACCAATCATGTACACTACAATATTTGATGCATTTGGTAGAGTGTAGGAAAAAATATGGTCGGCTTGCCAATTTAACATCTGAACTTCTGTAACTTTTCCACCAGTACTCAGAACAGTAGTGAACTAAAAGCCATCCAGATATCGACAGTCGAGATTTCCAAGGAGGAATTGAGTCCTCTCTTGTCTCATCTTGTCTTGTCTTGTCCTGTGTTAAGACCAATGAATTAAGAGATTTGTTCTGATATATTCAGTTTTATTTGTTTGACAGCACTCAGAATAGTAGTGAGCTAAAAGTCATTCAGAGATCCACTTTAGATGCATTCCAAGAAAGAGGTTCTGCTTGTCTTGTCTTTTCTACTTTTCTCTGCTCTTCTCTTCTCTTGCGTAAAGATAAATGAATCAACAAATTTGTTTTGTTTCTTTGACAGTACTCAGAACAGTAGTGAACTTAAAGCCATCCAGATATCGACAGTAGATGCTTTCCAAGGAGGAGAGAAGTCCATCATCATCTTGTCTTGTGTTAGGACTCAGAGAGTCGGATTCATTGACTCTGACAAGTAAGTGCCAGGAAAAAATATTAATAGAAATGCTATGCTCAATTGTTGATCATGTAATATAGTTTATTCTGGGGTTGTTACTTGTAGGGAATATGTTTTAAATCTACATAAAACAGAAAACCAGATGCCCCACATAATGTTATTGTGATTGTGTCTATCCTCATTTGTGTGTCATAAAATAGAATTAAGCATACAGGTACATTTACATCTTTAAGGTTCACATTTATTGTCCATTTAACAATGGAAATTTGTGATATCTACATGGCACATGGATGCACAAATAGACATATACATTCATACAAACAGGCAAATTCCTTGCATGTTAAAGAATTTGAGTTGACAGAAAACAAAAAGCAAAAACTATAGCAATCATAGATATAGTCATGAATGCATCAAAAATACAATATCTCTGTATTTGACCATTTCTTCATAGACGAACCAATGTTGCACTGACCAGGTCCAAGAACCATCTTTTGATTGTTGGAGGGATGAAGATGCTTTCAGATAATCACCTCTGGGGAGAGATCGTCCACAAATGCCAAGGTAAATGTAGAATTTAAATAAAAAAATTATAGTCATGCATCAATATATAATATATAATAACAATGCATTCATTTCATCATTTTCATTATGTCACACAAGTTGAACCTATCTCTAAGTTAGTCTTAAACATTATAGAGAGCCATTTGTAGCTTTAAACAAAATATATTCAAAAGCAAAACTTCAAATAATTTAGACTTTTTTTAATAAATTCTACTTTAAGAACATGAAATTCCTATAGGTAATACAAAAAATGAATGATTTGAATCAACATTTTATGCCTTTTTGAAATAAATTTTACAAAATACTTTCATAGATGCCAACGGCTTTCCATAATTGTTAAATCCAACTTAGAGATAAGTTCGACTTAGGATCTTTGTGAAACACCCCCCTGATAGGGGGGCGTTTCATGAAACGTAGCGACTAACATCATTTTCACCGACAATTCTATTGTCACCGACTATTTTTCAGGCCTCTGATTGGTAAAATTTAGTAAGCGCTGACAGTTGTCGGTGGACAAATCTTGATGAAACGCCTCCTGTTCTGTATCAAGTCATTTTAACTCCATTGTATTTGAGATTTGATATATACATGTTTAATGTATAGAACATTATTTTACACATTGCTTCATACACTCAACTCAAACAATACTACAGCACTTTAAAATTTGAAGTAGGTGAAAAGTGCAACTGTAATGGACTTTTATTTTGTCTTACAGAGAGATCAGATGGAATCCAAGATTCCAAGGCCTTCCAGAAGCAGTGGGAGGGGAGACTGAGGGAACTGAAACAAGATGCTGACCTTGAACCGGTAGAGAGACCTAGGAGAACGAGGGAAAAAAGAAGAAAGCTGGAAAGAAGTGAGAGAGAGCATTCGCCAGCCATGTCACTGGATAGCAATGATGGTAATTGGTTTGATCTTTATTCTCCTTCTTCATCCCTTCTCCAAATTCCTCTTTGTATCTTTACTCACTTTATTTTCCTTAAATTCTAGTGCAGCCAATATAAACTTTCCCTCAAGTCCCCCCCCCCCCCCAAAAAAAAAAAAAAGAAAAAGAAGCTTTGCAATCCAAGTCCAGACTTTGATATCACTGTGTCAAATTTTACATTATATTAATTATGTTACTAAAATGTGGACAGCAACAAATCTTTCCTTTTTTCTGTATTGATTTCAAATCTGCAGTAGCTATTTAGAGCAGTGTTTTGTTTGCTTTGTTCCTTTAGGTTAGTGTTCAGCTTTCTTATTATTATTGCATTTTACTTTGAAGATTCTCCTACTCTCCTCTTGAACATGTGGTCGAGTCAGATTCCGAAGAAAGCGAAGAGGACCGCCCTAACTTTAACATTGGGAATTTGTTAAGATGATGCTAGTCTTCCATGCATAATATGTATTTTTCAGAGCTATTCTTATACTTTTGATTTTCAGAAGATTTTGTAAGCAGTGTATCACAAAGTGTGCCTGGAACTAGTAATGCTTGCAAGCCCGCTATCTTAGAAATGGACTGTTCTATTAAGAACACACTGCTGCACCCTACAGGATCACCCAGTTCTTTCATAGGGGATGATGACTTGCCTTGTATAGATCTGAGCACACCACCTGAAGATGAGAGACTGAGCAATGCCAGATCAAAGATGGACTGTATGGAATCGCCCCGCTCACAAGAAGTCGCGTCCGCAGCTATGCCTGTCGCCTTCCAAGTGGACAACACTTCATTCTCACCCCATTCGTGCATAGAGGGGGATGACTTACCCCTAGTTAATCTGGATACCGTACCAAAAGTCAAGGACATTGGCGATGCTACATGGGGCGCAGATCACAAGGAATCTTCCCATTCTGAAGAAGTCGAGTCCCAGGGGAGGAGAGATCCCGTCGTGCAGGAACCCTCGGAAACACCAGATGCCAGTATCTCCTACTCTCCTCTTGAACATGTGGTGGAGTCAGATTCAGAAGAGAGCGATGAGGACCTCCCTAACTTTAACATTGGGAATATCTTATGATGATGCTAGTCTTCTATGCCAAAAAGATCATTTCGAGGGTTCACTGACACAAAGACGTAACTCCATATTTGCCAAAAATGAGTATTTGATATCAAAATGTTCAGAAAAATGTGGGCTTTCCAGGAAACACAAAGACTTAACTCCACACAACACCCACATTGAAGTCGATGGCTAAATATCTGGCTAATAGTCGTTATTTTTCCCACTTGAAGACATTTTCAAGCCCCCACCTTTTTTTAGGGTAGTTCTAAATTAGTATTATCTTTCAAATGCCGTTGGAATTTTACCTTTTCATTTTTTTTGGCCTGCAAATGGGACATAGTACATGTACCTTTAAGGCCCAAGTGGACCTCTATCTTTAAACTAATTTTTCTCAAAATGGCCAAAATGGAGTTATGTCTTTGTGTCACTAACCCCTCGATTTGTTTGATTGTAATAGAATGGTGTCATATTTTGTACTGATGCAATTCAAATGTTATTTGTATTGATTTCTTAATTGTACAATAGTCTTCTGTAATTGTGCCTTTCGTCACAGTGAGGCAGTATATACAAATTTTGAAGCAAATATAATGAAGGCACACAAGTTCACATGGACCAGAACATTTCACGAATCTATCACATCCACCTTTTTTTCTATAAAAAGTTTAGCCACACTTAGAATTCCAAACAGGTTTGGATTGTTTGTTGTGTATAGAACCAAGTGAGAGTAGAGTCAACAATGAAGAAAACACCACAGAGTCATTAGAATTACAGCTTTCAAGTGACATTTAATTCACATTTTTATATTGTATCGTGTCACACACATACTACATAAAGGACATATATATATCGTTTCTTTGTGCCAGCACTTGTGTTATATATCAAATATATCAGGATAATACACTGCCGTGATGCATACCATGATTTGCCAGTAAACGCCTTGTCCGTACATTTCACCGTCTTTCATAAACCTCTTTGAATACGTATTATTTATACATAATAAGAAATATTATATTGTGTGCCGAATGCCAGAAAGGCATTATTTGAGTCAACGTCCTTCTGGCTCTCAGCAAACTTTATGGTACAGTCAAACCTGCTTTAGTGACTACCTGTCTACAAAGACCACATTTTTTGTTTCCCCTGAAAATGGTTTCTCATTGCATCATGCACTGAAGGAACCGGTCTTCAAAGACCACCTGTCTAAAAAGACCACTTTTTGTGTTCCCTTGGGTGGTCACTATAGACAGTAGAAAGAAAAGGGAGAAGCAAAGTGTATTGTTCTATGTCATATTAAATACACCTTACACCCGACATACGGTCTAAAATATTTTTCATACAATTTTTAACATTTATCTTCACAAAATACATAATATAGAGTTAAAATCCTGTACTTTTAAGAAGTTTGAAGATGTTTTGTATCCAATGTGTTTATGTGCAAGAAGAGGAACATTTGCAACTTATTAATCACCTTTATCAGAGCTCAACCTTCGCATCAAGAATGAACAATTGAAAGAAGCTAGACAGTAGTTTGTGGAAGTCTGCATTACATAACGGGTTTCCTGCAATTTGTGGAGTGCCCCTATGTTATAAGGGATATCTGGACAGAAACTAAAGTGACCCTAGATGGTTACCACGGAAGCGACCAATTACACAGCTGCCTGTCTTTGGACCAAAGTCGCTTTATGCTGAATGTTAGATGTGCGTGTGGATACTTATACTTAAGAGAATTCAAGTTTTACCCAGGTAGATGACATCAAAATGTGTCACAACTTGTCCTTCTAAATGAAACTGCTTTACTGCATAATTTAAGTTGACAAGATACTCGTCTTATTCTGCATGATTAATGAAAATGTTGCTCATTTGACTGGTTTACTGTGGACTGCACATGTTGAATACAGACAAAAGCAACTTCTTTATCAGTAGACCTATTAATTGACAGTATTACTATTACTTAACTAACACTAACAGTGGATGTTTTCTTTAAAATAATTCATTGCAAAGCTTCTTTGTACTAGCTTTTGAAAAGGCAGAAGATATGTCTGTAACTAAATGCAGGTATTTAATCCAGGATTTTGATTCAATATACTGAGTATTTATATTCAAAACTAGGATTTTTAAAAATACAATAATTCGTTCAATTCGTAACCGCACATTAGTTTTATTATTCATCAAATTGGCAATATTGAATGTTATAAGAATACAACAAAAATTGATGGGTCTTATGCAGAACAAACACGTGCCAAATAATATAATATAATATTTTAATATTCAAAAAGTTTAATGTTGTGAAATATGCAAGATGTTGAAGATATATTATGTGTACATGTTGCTGTGTGAAACAAGAAAAATACGATAATTGTGTCAAAATTGTATGTTTGTTAGAATTCTTTTCTTGATTGTTTGTGACTATATATACCTGTATATATATATATATATATATATATGTCTATTTATATCTTTCAGAAAGAGTAAAATAAAACTGATTATAAATATATTGCATCAAAACTTTGTTCATATGAATATACCCTTTGATTCTGAGTATGGTTAAAGTTCACAAAGTCTTGAAGGAAATCTTGGTAGAGATGTATTTTCGGTTTCCCTTTTCTATTCATAGAACCAAATTATACTCAATCTTGTGTAATAAGTTCAGAAATTGATCTTTCAATAATATATTGATATCTGTTGACCATGAACATAGGAGCATGTGATTTCAACTTCCCCATATAAATCTGGTACAAGAAAACTTTTCAATGTGCATGAAAACTCTCCCGTTAGATGTACATAAAATCTAAGAACATAGAACATAAGAACTAACAAAACAAAACTGGTGTTTGATGGCAAATTTTCATAATCGATAAATTATTGGAGTGTCAAATATCACTTTTAACATTAAATATTTGATATTAATACATGATATCTTTAATACACTTTTAAAAGTTCATCAGATATCGTTTTACATTGAATCTAAGATTAAGGAGTGCAGAGTTACAACTTCCGATAAATACCAGGAGTTTGGTTGCAAATTGTCATTAATATTGTAGATTATTAGTATCAAATAACATTTAATATGGGATATTGAAATAATATCTTCTACATTAACTTTTCATAATTCATGACAAATATATGTTACATTAAATCTAGAAACGCATAATTGCTACTTCTGATACAAACCCGGTGTTTTGTGGCTAATTATAATTAGTAGATGATCAATTGCAGCATCAAAGATCACAACATTAAATATCGGATGTTGAAATAATATCTTAAATTAAACTTTTCAAAGTTCATGGAGTACAGTATCTCCTGTTACAATATGGGAACATTTAAATACAACTTCCTATAAAACCCTGGAGTTTGTTGGCAAATTATCAATTGGAGCATCAAATATCACAACATTAAATTTTTGATAAATTAAAATGATCTGTTGTACCCTTCTCATAATTCACAAGAGTTATCTTTTAACATTGTACCACTCTGTACTTATGGTGTTCAATTAAAAAAATTAATCAATAGATTATCTCTGTGTCAAAGATTAGCTTGCACTAAATCAAATAATATGCTCTAGTAATGTCAGAAAATATAGTCTCACAGAATCAAATGAAACGCACTAAATGGTCAAGAATAAATAATGTCTACCAAAACAATTCTGGTAGAAAAAGTATAAAAGCTAGGAAGGAGCGTAGAAAAAGTATAAAAGCTAGGAAGGAGCGTAGAAAAAGTATAAAAGCTAGGAAAGGGCCAATAAATGTATTAATGTAATTTAAAGGGATTGGAAAATATTCAATATGTCTTCAGCTATGCTTGCAAAAACTTGTCTTACTTGTGTTTCAGAGACCAAAGGCTTATTATGAGTTTAATCCGGTACAAATAAATTACTTCCCGCTTCCCAGATATCTACATGTACATTACATGTATAATCTGAATACTTGCATCTTATGCCAGTTCTGTCCTTTGGCAAGATATTAATCTACATTTGCCACTCTCCACCCAAGTGTTAAAATGGGTACCAGTAGGAAAGAATTCCTTAAATCTGTGAGCGCCGAAATCGGCTACCTAGCAGTGCCGGGGTAAAAGTTGGAGTGCCTTGAGCACCATGCATGGTGGTGGATATGTGCGCTATACATACATGTATATGATAAAATATTACATTCTTATGAGGTGCATATGAAACATTTCCAATGCACTCCTAAAGGACTTTGGATATTATTACCCTGGGTTTAGCTCCAGCAACCGTAGTGCTCAATGCATTCAAGGAACGAATCTTACTACACCCGGGTCAGGTGTGGCAAATGTAGGATTAATGTCTTGTCAAAGGACATTAGTGCTGCGGCAGGGATTTGAACCCCATACCTAGTGGTGCACTATCCGACTTATCAACTAGACCACAACACCTCTACATGTCTCTCCAACTGTGTTTACTAAACATACACCAAACATTTGATAAACGTGGAAACTTCAACACTGAAGGCACTGTGCAAAACAAACATTTCTGATATACATTATCAAATACATAGATAGTGTACTGTCCTATATATGTATGGTGTGGAATACCACATTGCCTGATTAAATGATTTCAAAACAGAACCAACTAAATTTTGAAAGCATTGCCACTGCTGGAATGTAGAGTCTCTTTTAAAAAATATTGTAAAGTGAATAACCAAAGGCCCCACCCCCACCCCCATCCCCTACAAAAACAAAACAAAACAAATTGACCTTATATGACCTTGTGAGATAATGTTCTGTAGTAGTTGATAATTGATAACAGATGGGAATGAGAATTTGATAACGTGCCAGTGCATCATGCATTCTTTCAAACCAACTCTTCCCCCCACCCTCCAAAGTTATAGATGTAAATTCTATATTCTGTACTGCGCTTTAAACTTATGAAACCTATTGAGGACACTTTTTCCATATCAATTCATTTGTGCATAGTACAAAATTACTGTTGAAGAAATAACTGGTTTTGTTTTAAAAATACCATGTTTTTTGTTTTTTTTTCTTGTTTGAAATATGTTAAATTAACTACGGCACATACATGTACATGTATGAAGACTGGTATACAATGCATGACGACATCATAACGCGAAGTTGGGTGGTATACTCCTTGCTCGTGCAAACTCCCTGGCCCGTAGATGGCGCTCTAACTTGGCGAGATCGCTCTCTTCTGGAAGCAATACATCAATCTGAACCCCTTTGGCGCGGAACCTCGCGAGACTTCTCTCTGTAATATAGCGACAGTCTTTAACTTTTAAAGTTTTCAGGCTCTCCAAGTTCCATAGTTGGCTGGTCAAATGAATAAATGGTGAAAGAGGAGATACAAATTGATAATAGATTTTCAATGCTCGAGAGGCCATCAAAAGTGCTATCATAAAGTTAATTCTCTAATACATGTAGTGTACGTTGTTTGATACATGTAGCTGTATATAAATCACTTTCATTTTATTATCAGCTTTTCAATGTTTCTGAAATATAGTAATGTGCTTGAATTATGCAATTATTTATTTTTAGTGTTTATGCTATTGCTTCATTAATGTTCAATTTAAATAACATTGACAAAGATAAAAATAAGCTTATAAAATGAAAGGGCAATACAGTGTAATAACCAATTGGTATTATTTTCTATATATAAGGCTTCCAAGTGGTACGATAAATCAGTGTATTCAATATCCTTAGCGCAGTACCCGGATGACTGACCAATAATAAGTGTGACACATCCAATAATATATTTTTATTCTCCAAGAATGCTGTAGTTTGGCTTGTCAGCAGACCATACATTTGACAAGTAATCGTATTAATTTATTTACCTAACAAGTAACAAGAATTAATCTCACCTAACAGGAGTAGAAGACAGAGAATCTCAGGAATATGGTAGTACATGTAATGTGTACAGTAAATTACACACAAAAAAAAAAACCACTTACCGAATTGCAGCATCTGTGATTCTCCAGCACCCCTGAACATCCAAGTACTCAATATTTGGACAGTACGTACAGATCTGATCCACAAGGAGATCTGTAACACCATACGCTCTGGCTACAGACAACCACTTCATGTGTGGATGTAGCTGCAGGACCAGACTAAGAGTGTCATCGTCCATAGCCCAGCATCCTCTGAGGTCCAGGTGCTCCAGCTGGTCACAGTTCATCCCGACACACTCAACAGATGTCGACGTCACCTGTTGACACTCCGCAAGGGACAGGCTGCACAGGTCTGGACACCTAGTGGCTATCCTTCGCACCACGTTGGTCGACAGACTCGAGTTCTCAGAGATGCTGATATCCCGCAGGTTTCTGTTCGCTTCGATGACAGGCAGGATTAGATCGTCCGTGATCCACTTCTTGCAATTGGCAACGTTCAGTGTGGTGAGGTTCTTTGCCTCAGCGGATACGACGCGAAAGGCATCCTGGGTGAATTCGGGTCCCACAGCAGACAGGTCAAGGTGATGATTGGAGGCAAAGAATATTGCTACAGCATCTCGGAAGCCGCAGGACACCTGTCGCAACTGAAACAAGTCTGTAAGGCTCATGAAGGGCAGAATTCTGGAGACTAAAACATCTTCCCAAGGGAGAACATCCAGGACGGTCAATCTAAAGTGAAAAGAAGAAAACAATGATATTTTTTCAGGATTTTACTATGATAAAGAAGAAGACATTACCTAGTTGTATTTTCTTTCACTCCAATTATTGACTTACGCACAAGATAGATTTAGCAGATAACAGAATGATGCTGTCTCTTACTGAGGAAATTGCTCCCCTACCCTTCAACAAAATTTTCTTAAGGGGAAGTTAGAATGACAAACGATAAAAGTCTGAATGTATCAATGAACATTGGTCACCAGGCTTACCGCTTTTTCTTTGGCTTCAAACAGCCTCCAATCAGATGCTTCAATATTCTCATCAAGTTTGCTACAATCAATGCCATAGTTACTTCCACTAACAATGCACCACTTTCAAAGGAACCTCGACAGCTCGATCCAGGCCAACACCAAAAATGATTCTCAAGTCAAGTCGTTCCTCACAAGCAACTCGACTTCAACCAATGCATCCATGAGCTGAACTAAATTTGTCCAAACAAATCCATTTCATATGTTGATTAGACTAATTTCGTCCCTCGAAAAATCACATCTTCATGTGCTTTTTGACGAAAAAGAAGGCATAGGGCGACTCCCAGCTCTTACGATGGATTATGAGAGTCTAAAGAGCTACGTGTATTACGGCAATAAGGCATTCCAAGCTATGAGTGGTTAAGCTGCCCTTGGAGTGAACCTCTAGAACCAATGACACATCGGGCTAATCGCAGCTGTCAACAGCAGAGTGTCTGGTACTCTGGTGAGATACTGCACGCGCGCATACATGTACATGTAGCCGGGCAGGGACAATTTACGTACTGCATGTAACCGTGCATGTACGTGAAAGGTTGAGTTTACACCAGTTGCTTCAAGGATTTACAGGCCATCAACATCATTTAAAGCCCTAATTTCTTCAATATTTTTTTTAATGAATTCATCAACTGGTAGATATAGGTGTACATTACCAATTCTAATTTAATAGCAATACTGAAAATTAATGTTTGGTCTAGTAATAAACACATACAGTCAAACCTGCTTTAGTGACCACCTGTCTACAAAGACCACTTGCCTACAAAGACCACATTTTTTGTTTCCCTTGAAAGTGGTACCTCATTCAAACATGTACTAAAGGAACCTGTTTACAAAGACCACCTGTCTACAAAGACCACTTTCTGTGTTTCCCTTGGGCGATTACTATAGACAAGTTTGACCGTATTTCATATTTTTAAACTCTTGGTTGCCATACATGTATGAACAAACAAATTTTATTTTATTGTTTTGAATTTCCTTGTTTTTTTAATTATCTTTACCTACAATGTATGAGATTTCAAGAAAGGCCTTTTTTTTATTAAGGATATGGTCAGTGCCTTTTGAAATTAAGAAAAAAAAAAGTAGAATAGTTTAATACAAAGAGTCTAGAGATCATTTCTACTTTCTCGTAACTATTTTCTCATACCTTGTTCATGCTGTCAAAGAAAATCATGAAAAGTAAATTACAGGTCTCTTTAATTTTCCTGTTTTACCAGTCCCAACCAAACACTTCCTGCCCTGGCCTTGTTTACCGCTATGCTCTTCAGGTTTAATCTAATTTCCACAAACTGTATGCTGTGTGACGTGAAGAGGAACATTGTTAAGTGTGAGGGGTGGGTACTATAGAGCAATGGGGATGCTGACCGGATGAGTACTGGGTTTAAATTGGGAAGGGGGAGGGGGTGAGGGGGGTGAGGGGGTGAGTGAGGGGCAGGTGAGGGGGTGAGTGAGGGGCAGGTGAGGGGCGGGTGAGGGGGTGAGGGGAGGGGAGGGGTGAGGGGGGGGGGGGGGGGGTGAGGGGCAGGTGAGGCGGGTGAGGGGGTACACTGGGAATGAGAGGGAGCGTGGATCTTAGTTTGCATTTTGCAATTAAGATTTCATTAGAAAAATGTCCAAAATCTTGAACACACTGGATTATAAGACTTCCTTTTATAATACTTGAACATGTATTATTTGTTTACAAGAATTAAATACCAGTAGCTTAATTTTAACACAGAAACTTTGCCCCACAGTTGTGCACTGCTGAAGGAGCAGCAGCAATGTGAACACATCCATGCAAGATCGTTTCAAAGCGTCAAAAAGACTGCTCGTGGAAACTCATCGTCTTTTCAATCTTAAAAGTACTATGCTTTGTTTGCGATGATTCACACTTGGTAAGAAAATGGTGAGAATCTTGGCAGTGAGGATTTACTGCCTTCCTGTGAAAGGTGAAAATCATGACGCACACCTGCTATTATTCAGTTTTTTTTTATACAGATGAGAGTTTTAAGGTACATTTATGTTGTTAGGGATACAGTTTTTTAAATGTATTGTACTAAGCCCATAAAGTTTTCAAGACCTTCTTGTCATTAGTTCTTTATTCTGCAACTCAAGTCTCAAAATAGTGTACGGAATTAATTGCACATTATAAATATGAGAGATATATTTTTTGTTTATGTGGGAAGGGGGGGAGGGGGTTGTGGGATCTGGGGATACGTGAGGTGAGGTGTACTCCATGGAGGGGGGGGGGGGGGGATTGGGTAGTAATAGGCAGGGGGTAGTTTGGGTTATCAACAAGGAAACTAGGAAAGATTAACATGGGTCTACATGTATGTGTACAAATCAAATCATTAGGCCTACCATTAGATTTCTGTAATTTACTGTATGTTTGAAGGTTTACCAGTAGATCAGTGTGAAAGATAAAATGTTAAAGCAAGGTACATGTACATGCAAATTTTGGATGTAAACACTGAATAGTTTGCTTAAAAGTCTGCTGAAAGAAAATATCTTTCACCAAAAGGACAGAATATACCCTAGAAGAAGTGCACAGCTCAAATGAATATTATTCATCATTAATTTTAAGAAGCATGCGGTAATGTATTTGTACATTAAGTCTGCAGGAATCGCAGTTGCCTTGGGTGAAGATATTCTTAGACATTGACGCAGACAAATTAGCACTTGGAATTACTATGTAGTCCTTATAAGATTATACATGTATGCACATATCCCATAGGGCATGGCATTCAGCCCAAGTATTACGGTAATCAGATAACCTCAAGTCTGTAACTCATGAGAAATGTCACCTTTTGCCATTCACCATGAATACTGATTTTAGCAAAGTCTCATGATGTGTTGGTCATAGTCCTTCTCATGTGAATCAATTAACTCTTCAAGTGGCACCAAGTTAGCAAGTCATTTTTACAAGCTAATTTACTCCTTGTGTTTTCTCCATAAATATACATGTATGCACATGTAGAATGTTAATTGTTAGATTAGAGGTAATAACAGAACCGGGTAATTGTACCACATTGCTCTCATTTCGAATGAACCTTAATTTTCTCTGAATAAACAATAATCACTAAATTTTAAGTCAATTTTTTTTCTCATATTCTTTTAGATATATGAAAATTAATAAACACTATACAGTTCAACTTCTTGTGTGATCTTGTCGAACTACATCAAAATACTACTTTTGATATGCTAGATTTTTGCATCAACACAAAGATCCATTATCTAGATATAACTAAATAATTACCCTGAGGATTTAACAAATCTAGGCCACAGATCACTGTTTTGTCATGACACCACCAATAGAGGGAGTTAGACTATGATAAACCCGCTGCAACTTCCATTCATATGATTCACAGTCACCACTAGAGGGCAGTATACAATGCTTATCTTGACTGTCACGTTAATTACTGTCGCTATCAAAAGGTGAGACAAACCACTTACAAACTTCAACTTAAAGGGGGGAGTGCAACCCCTGGCACCAAGTTGGTTTGAATGAAAGCAGAAAAATGAGAGAAACAGATCAGCAAAAATTTGAGGAAAGTCCAATTAACTAACCTGAAAGGTAAGGCAGTTACAGGGTTTTTAATTCAAATTGACAACTGTGTGATAACCAATGTGAGCCCCGCCCCCCCCCCCCCCCCCCCCCCCCACTCCGTGAACGGAGGGATACCATGCGTGTAACCAAAATGTCCGGTAGAGGGGTACTTTTCAAGCACCAAAGTCCGGCTCGTAGTACAAAGAAAATTGACTTTACACACCGAACTTAGGGGGTGTTTTCAAAAGGAGGGAACATGCATATACGTACCCTAAATAACACTGAGTGGGGGGGGGGGGGGGGCGGGATGTGAGCAGCTTTCCATGTGTTTTGAACTAGACATTTCATAAAATCAATTTTTCTACATTTCCCATAGTAGTGCCCTCAATTATAATGGTAAACTTGTGCTTTTACATATCCCATCTAGGGAATATTCATATTTCTCCATCAATAACTAGAAGAGAAATATTATAAATTAATATGAGCCTGGGGATTGCCATTTTGTATTTAATTGATTGCAGCTACAGATTTTCCTCAACATTCACCATAAAGGTGTAAACTTCTCTTATTTTTCAACTTAAGTTTTATTGAAACTAACTTAACGTTTAATATTACTTGGAACTTTTGCTTTAAAACTGAAAAGTAATGAATAATTGAAGAGGAAATGAATTCCTTTTCAATAAATATCCCCCTCCTCTCCTTTTGTTTTACCTTGTAAAAAGGATGGAAGAAGTTGAAAATAGACAAATTAAAAAATACTAAATGCAACGTACCGTAAATCTCTGTGTATAAGGCGCACCTGTGTATAAGGCGCAGTGGCGCACCCCTATTTTTGAGATTTAAAAAAAAAAAAAAAAAAAACTCTCTTCCCTTCAAATTAGGAATGTAGTTTAAAGGTAAAGACCAGTAATGGTCATGCGATTGCATTGTGAAAGAATCGTTGTGGAATCGATCAGAAAAGGTCGATCATCTAGCATCTAGCATCTGCAAGGTTCTGGAATCATCAAAATGATAAGAAATTTGGCTCATTCTTCGTAAAGTTACAAGCACTATACACAGAAAGATGTATATGGGACTACCCTATCTCTCTCACCAGACCATGAGAGAAATAAATTTACCAAATATATGAATAAGTAGGCGGTTTCCCGGCAATTTTTTTATCATCATGTATTAGTCAAAACATATTCTTTCACATGATTGGTAATGAGAGCTTCCATTTCATTTTTTGAAATTGGGGCGTTGCCAATACTGGTCTTTACCTTTAACTTCAAATAGTAGATCCTATTCTTTATTTGCATTATGTAATTCATGTTGAGACACAGAGATTTTTGGAAACCATTAAAAAGTAGCATTTTGAGAACTCAAAATATCCTGTACCTGTGTATTAGGCGCACCCCCGACTTTCAATTTTTCCCGACGGAAAAAAAGTGCGCCTTATACACGGAGATTTACGGGTAATCAGATTAGGGCACAGATTAAATCTTGAGACAAAACAAAGTGTGATCTCTTATTGGTATGGTCAACAAGCTGCGGACTCGCTACTTGCCCCCTTTAATATTTATTTCTAAACAGTAGGGGGAAACCCTGATGTAGTGGTCCACCTGCACACCCCAGTATAGTATGACAATACTCTGTATTAAAGAGGGATGTACTCAAATGGAAGAAGAGGAAGAGGAGTTACATGTAAACAAAAATATGTAAAAATACAGATGAATCGCCTTTAAATAACCTTCAATTTTGTATCCATAAAGGTAGGAGCAACAATCAATGACAGGTTAATGATCTACATGTACATGTACATGTACATCAAATGAAACATCAATGAAATACATCTTTTTTCAGACAATCCCACTTGGTGACATTCCAGTTACAGAGGAACTTCCCCTAAATTATGACGTCCATTTTCCTTACCCATCAGCAGGGACAACATTCAATGGATTATCGTCTTCCTCATCCTCCTCTTCCTCCTCCTCTTCATCATCGTCTCTCGGCCTCAGACTTGTTCTTTCTTTGCAGACCTTCGTCCAGTCACTGTGTGGTGAGAAAGAAAGACCCGCCTTCATCGACATGATTGACAGGTGACTCAGGACGTCCCTGTCCAGTGCAACATTCCCAGCGTCTCTGGATCCATTCACATCTGATTCAGATTTCCTACCCTGTTCTCCGTTCACATCCATTCTTTTCTTCGCAATCGGTTCTCCATCCTGGTTCTGAAGGATAATAACTTCTTCCCATTCTTGTCCGTCACCAGCCATTTTCTCTAATTGTCTGGCATTACATTCACATGATGATGATGATGAACTGGATACCTCTTTTCACGTGCATAGTATAGAGTCAGCAGACACCTGTTGAAAAAGTAAAAACATAAATAAAATAGAAAAGGGATCAGCATCATTTTTGACACATTCATTCTTCTAACTTAAGTTATAGACCCTAGATCTACTCCAATTAAAAGGTCACCATCACTTCATCAAAATCTGGTTAAATAAACACAAGAAAATATATAAATCATCATAAATTCTACCATTTCACTGCTAAGCTTAGGCAAGGAAATTAATAATTCAATAATGATGATGCGGTGCGCGGTGAATACATGTACTACCGGTACTACTAGCACGGGGGCCGGGTCTGGTCCTCTGGGCCGGGCTCTCTCACGTCCATGGCGCATCCACAACTTGCAAAGAAGGGCAATGTAATTATCTGTTAGTGTTACTCTAACTCCGGGAAGCTCCAACCCCGGCGCGCAGCGCGCCGGGGTTGGAGCTTCCCGGAGTTAGTGTTACTCTAAATGAATCTTTATTGGAGTTAAAATTTACCTGATTTATATTTCTATCACTGAAGACGTGCTAGTATTAGAAGAAGAAGACGTACCTGCTCTGCACGGCTGTTGTCTTACAAGGAACCAAGCATCTTTCATTATCATCTCTAATTCATCGTCATCATTGTTCCCGATCGCGACAAGAAACCAAGAAATTCTACCACCAGTACGGTATCCTCAAAAAGCCAACCATAATAGGAAAAAAGAAACTTTTCCTGGAGAAATTGATAAACTTCATACTTTTCTTTCAGCCTTACTTTAACACACCTCAACATTTATTATATGAAGTGTAAGCCAAATAGGTCAACAATACTTCATTAAATTTCCATTCGGGCAGAAACCATGGTTAATTCAGCGACCATTACAAAAAAGTCACCTGCGCGCACTAGGGCAACTCATTTTATGAGATAAGGGCGTAATCGGAGCGGGGGGGGGGGGGGGGGTTCATCCAGGCATGTGACTCACGTCGACAATCCGATTTCGTAGCCAATTACATTTGATTTCATTTCGTTGCATTTAGTATATTAATTTCCACATTCAAAGACAAAAACAAGTAACGCAATATAATATATAAAAACACATGTTATACAAATTACAAAGAAACAAACAATATATAGATGTAGGCCTTTCAAAAACATTCAACAATTAAACAATACAGGAACATGCGAAAAGGAGACGGTCTAGACTACCTGTGCACTTGGATATTTGATGCCGGGGGGGGGGGGATCACCAAAAGCCCGGATTAAAGGTTTATCCCCGTGTAAAATAACATTCGGGAAATCATGGAGGACAGATCGGGAGAGAAAAATACATAACGACAAAGAAGGACGATGTGAAACAATATTTTTCGAAATTTGGGATTTATCGTCCTATTCTTTAAAGATAGTATGTCCCTTTTGCAGCCAACATCAAATTCTGTAGAATTTTGCAGGAATTATGAATATGTCATGTAATTTTTATGTCCCTGTGAAATAAAAAACGTTAGCAGTGTCCTAATATTCAAATTATGCAAGGAAACCTACTTGCTAGACTTCACTGTCAGACACTATTGAGTGGCTTTTATGACTGGCTTTTATTCATCTTTGGTAATAACAAACATAAAATGAGCTGTAAAGGGTACATGAGCATTTGTCTACATCAATAACCCACTTCTTGTAATAGCCAAAATTAAACTGATTGAATTTTGCGCAGCATAAAACGTACGACCATTCGGTACAATGGTCTGAAAAATCAGACTATTACTTCCTGGCTCTATATAGCTCCTAAGTCGATTCGACAACTAATAGTCGTTATTTTCCCACTTAAAGACATTTTCAAGCCCCTCTTTTTTAAGGGAAACTCTAAATCAGTATTGTCTTTCAAATCAGGTTGGAATTTAACCTTTTCATTTGTTTGGCCTGCAAATGTATGCCTTTAAATAAAATTCGAATTTTTTGAATTTGGTCAAAAACTTATTTAAGTACCCAGCCCTTCTAGAACACACCCCGAAATGTCAATTTCTTAGATTATTACATGAAAATAATGAAAGCTACGTAGATGATAGATCTAGTTTAGACTGTAGAACAAACAGAAACTATTGTCAATTCATGCGACCATTACCAAAAGTCACATCTGCGTAATGCTTTACTTACCACTCAATTAACGTGGTTAAGCAGCGAAGCGTGTTATCGAAGCAAGGGGGGTTGTGTTCAATCCCTCCTGTGACAAACGTCGACACTTCTAAGTTTGTTACAGGAGGTAAATGAGTAGGGATTCCTCTTTCGGATCTTAACTGTCTCGCCTTGGAACAATATTTTAGAAATTTGGGATTTATCGTCATATTCTGTAAAGATAATTTTGAATTTTGGAGAAATTTGTCAAAAACATGTCCATTTACAAGACGATCTGGAACGCAGGGTTAGACATTTCATTTTCTTAGATTAATCAGGGAGGTAATAGAGAAAGAGTGTAAACTCTTGTAATTTTAATGAAACGCATGCGTGAGTTCTAAAGCGTAACAATCATATGGGATGCGTAACATTCCACTTGGCTTTGAAGTTCCATGCTCCGAGCCGCTCTTCGACTGCGGGGAATTTCGGAGGCAAGGCACCAGTTTCACATTTATTAAATTACCGGCAAAATGTCAGTGTAAATTATAAATTTTATATGGGGATTGTATTGGGAATAGTGCATCAAACAATTTTTCAAAAATAGATCCTGACAAAAACTCAATATTTTAGGATAATCCGATTATTTTAGCATGTTTTTTTTTAATGCGTGCTTTCGCGTGCTTTTTGTATATTTGCAGTTGGAAAAAAGTATGAAGTTACAAACGTTTATGTTCGCTTGTTCAACCCATTACACATTCAACAATTGATGAGAAATAATTGAAAGGGACAGTGAACATTTGTGCTTAAATTCTATTTTCTGATGTAGGAATTCTAAGTCCTGATATTTCATGCGCTCTTTTATCTCACCACCTGGTCAACAGTAATGTTGCAGATTTGCGCATTACTTTTCGGCGGCTTGGAGCATGGGGTCAAAAGAGAGAGGCTTGAGTCCACTCAATCTCTATCACCTCCCTGGATTATTAAATGAAATAGAAGCATTATGCTTCTACTTTCAACTGATGTATGTCATGTCTTGAAACAATCTTTCATTGAATTTATATTTTGAAAGAAATTTTTGTTATTTTCTCCTACCATTCCGAAAAAGTCGCCTCCGTGCAAACATTGCCAATCATTTAAGGTGTTTAAAAGGTGAATCGCATGGTCGGAGCAAATGCGGGGGGGGGGGGGGGGGTCGTATCCATGCTGTGACACATTTATTTTTTCAGTTGTGGATAATTGTATTTGAGATCCATTTTAGTAGAATCCTAGGTATAATAGGGCAAGACATTAACTACTATGTTTGGAAAGGTAAAGGACTGTTACCACATTTGTATTTCACCCGGTCTTTCTCCACTATCTTCCTTTATCTCCTTCCATTTCTCTCATTCTATTCCCTTTTCTCTGTCATGCAAGGCAACAACTATTACAATGCAAAATTAGCCTGAAAAAAATATATTTCCCCACTTCCTCTGTTATATAAATAATCTCATGATTTAGGCTTATAACCATGACAATAACCAAGATAAAAATTGAATATGTACATACATTTTGTTCATACTTTTTGTAATAATATCTGTAACACCTTTGTTTATCTTTCTGTTGGAAATGAAATAAATACGTATTGAATTGATTTGAATTGATTGTAAATCATGTCTGTCTCAGGAGCTGATAATTAGAAAAATGAAATCAGATAAAATATGCAGGGCATATTGCACGGAAATATGATTCATTTGAAATAATAATGGTAATAATTTATGTAATTATAAGAGTTCTGTTTGTGATACTGCATTTTGGGTAAAACTGTCTAAAAGTTTTTTATTTCATTGCGGTATAGTGTCGGGCTAGTGTTGCTCTTGTCCTTGCGACCAAGATACAGTATTAGTAATGTAGTATTTAATATGAGTATTGTGTCTTTTTATGTTTATCTCTTATTTCTTTATTTATTTATTTATCAATTTCATTTTCATTTTTAAGTCTAGAGAGGATAGTGTCACAAAGTGACTGGTAATTTAAGACTAGAAGATAGAAAAGCGAATATTTTTAAGACTAGAAGATGGGAAGGATGATATTGATAGCTATTTATGTCGTTTTGAAAGACATGCCTCTAGTGTATACACTAGCATGGAACACTGATGATTGGGCTTTAGCATTGTCTGCTTTGTTAACCGGGAAAGCACTTCAGATTATTTCACGACTTACAGTCTCTGAGGCTAAGAATTATAGTGCAGTAAAGTCCGCCTTATTGAAGGGTTATGATTTAACCGAGGGAGGTTATAGATTGAAGTTTCGGCATGCAAAAATCCAATCGGGAGAAACTTATGTTCAGTTCGCATCTAGGATTGAAAAATACTTTGATAGATGGCTTGAACTTAGTCCTTATGATAATAGTATAGATGGAGTCAAGAGTCTCATACTGCAGGAACAAGTGTTAGATACAAGCAATAAAGATTTGTTAATGTTCATTAAGGAACGTCAACCTTCAAGTTTGCAGAATCTTTTAACCCTTGCAGATCAGTATAGAGATGCTCACAATGACCCACGGTTACGCAGGATGAGAGATAAACCGTTTACTGGAACCCAGACATCTGACGGGAGCACTTCAAAGAGTCGTGGACAGGAGAGACAGTCTTTCGGCGGCAAGACAACATCGGAGTCAAGCCCAAGGAAAGAGAAGACCTGCTACAATTGCAAGAAAGTTGGACATCTTTCTTGGACTGCCCCCAGAAGAAGAGACTAGAGAAAGGAGCAAGCATGACTGTTAGCGAACCCGTCAGCGAACCAGCTGAGACAGGAACAGTTAACGTCGAGACCGGAGGTATGTGTCTTATGGTTAGCAAATCAGCAAACTTAGAGGGGAGCCTCACCGAAGATGGAATGGGTGTAAGCTGGTAGGAGGAGGCATCTTGCCACTACTGTCTGCAGCAGCATGTGGAATACAGCAAGACGATATGATAGTATGTGAGGGCCTCGTGAATGGTGAATCGGTGGAGATGCTACGAGACACAGGTTGTACCACGGTGATAGTGCGACGAGATTTGGTGAGAGAAGATCAATTGTGTAAAGAAGAGAAACTGTGTCTTCTTATTGATAGAACTCTGAGATCTTTTCAAGTTGCACGTTTACAGATTGATACACCATACTACACAGGTGAAGTGACAGCCCTGTGTGTTAAGAACCCATTATACGACTTAGTACTTGGACAAGCGCCTGGTGTTAGGAAAGCGGATGACCCTGATCCTGACTGGACACCACAACGTCATCAGGCGAATGCAGTGGAAACAAGGGGACAGAAGAGGCAAGCGACACGCACCAAGCCACCCCTTTGTGTACCCAAGCCATTCGATGATATTGTGACTGCCAAAGACTTGATCGAAGCCCAGGCTGAAGATGAATCGTTGTCCAAGTCGAGGAAGTATGCAGATAACGGAGAAAAGAAGATAAGTCGGCAAGGAAACTCTTCTCGTTTTCTCTACAACAAGGGAGTGCTGTACAGAGAATACGTAGACTTGAAACCTGGAGCGGACAATATCTTGCAAATAGTGGTGCCTGCTAAGTTGAGAGGACAGGTAATGAGACTCGCTCATGAGTCTATCCTAGGTGGACACCTTGGTTTGAAGAAGACAAGTGACAAGATACTTATGCATTTCTTCTGGCCAGGAATGCATGCGGATGTTAATCGTCACTGCAGGTCATGTGAACCATGTCAGCGGACTATGCCCAAGGGTAAGGTCAGTAAGGTTCCGCTTGGCTCAACCCCTCTGATTGACGAGCCTTTTCGTAGAGTTGCAATGGACTTAGTTGGACCCATTGAACCTGCTACCAGTAAAGGGAACAGATTTATCTTGACTGTCATGGATTATGCTACCAGATATCCAGAGGCAGTGGCACTTCGAAGGATAGATACCCAGACAGTAGCAGAAGCCTTAGTGGACATCTACTCACGAGTTGGTGTTCCACGTGAAGTTCTGACGGACAATGGCGGACAGTTCACTTCGGGCTTAATGAAGGAAGTTAGTAGACTCCTTTCGATCCGCCAGATGACCACAACCCCATATCACCCAGCGTGTAATGGATTAGTGGAGAGATTCAACGGGACTTTGAAATCGATGCTAAAGAAAATGTGTGAGGAACGACCCAAAGACTGGGACCGTTACATTAACCCTCTTCTTTTCGCTTACAGGGAATCGATTCAAGAGAGTACCGGATTCTCGCCTTTCGAACTGTTGTACGGTCGTGCAGTTCGTGGTCCACTGGCAATTCTTCACGAGCTTTGGACAGGAGATGCAGTTGAAGCCGAGACAAAGACTACGTATCAGTATGTCTTGGACCTCAAAGATCGGCTAGAAGCAACCTGCAAAGTAGCTCAGGAGAATTTGGGCAAGGCCGCGGAGCGATACCGAAAGCAGTACAACAAGAAGGCGAAGATGAGGAGATTTGAGATCGGCGATGAAGTTCTCCTTCTTCTACCAACTGACAACAATAAGTTGTTAATGCAATGGCGGGGACCATTCAAGGTAACAGAGAAGATAGGAAAGATGGACTACAAGCTGGACATGGGTGGAAAATTCAAAACTTTCCATGCAAATCTCCTTCAGAAATTCTTCAGAAGGGAAGAGCATGTTGGCATCTTGGATGTGGTGTGTACATCAGTCGTCGATGATACCATGGATGAGGAGGAAGAAGATGATTTGGAAGAGACATCAGCTGTGCGCAGGGATCTAATCCAGCTTCCATCCCTCACCCAGTCGGAGAGCATCGAAGATGTACAAATTAGTCCACACTTGACCCAAGATCAGCACGACAAAGTTGGCACCCTTCTTCAAGAGTTTGAAGAGACAATGACTGATGTACCAGGATGGACTAACCTCGGGAAACATGACATAAGGCTGACTGATAAGGAGCCCATCAAGTGCAAACCTTATCCTTTACCACATGCGCTACGAGAGCAAGTCACGAAGGAAGTTCGGAAGATGATTGATCTCGACATAGTGGAGCCTTCATCCTCACCATATGCATCTCCGGTGGTCATGGTTAAGAAGAAGGATGGTGCAATACGGTTTTGTTGCGACTACCGCAGACTCAACCAAGTTACAGTGACGGATGCTGAACCAATCCCCGACCCAGAGGAAATCTACAGTAAATTGGCCAATGACCAATTTTTCACCAAGATAGACTTGACAAAAGGTTACTGGCAAGTGCCACTAACGGAAGAAGCAAAGCCACTCACAGCTTTTGTGACGCCAGATGGTTTGTTTCAGTTTAAGGCTATGCCTTTTGGTTTGGTAAATGCTCCGCGAGCTTTAGCCGAATCATGCGTGACTTGTTGCGTGGATTAGACAATGTTGATAATTTTATTGATGATATTCTTATCCACACAGCTACCTTCGATGAACACTTGAAAACTCTCAGGAGGGTGTTGGAGAGACTAAAGACGGCCAATCTGAAAGTAAGGCCAACGAAGTGTGTCATCGGTTGCGAGAATGTAGAATTTCTCGGACATCGAGTAGGACATGGTGAACTACGACCGGTCCCAGACAAAGTGGAGGCGATCCAGAGTGCGCCTCAACCAAGAACCAAGAAACAGCTACGCTCGTTTCTTGGCCTCATAGGATATTACCGGCGATTTATCCCTAACTTCTCTGCACTAGCAGCTCCTTTGACAGACAGAACCAAAAACGGTGAACCTACACAGGTAAAGTGGGGTACGTCTGAGGAGAATGCATTTAACGCACTCAAGCAGAAGCTGGCACAGGAACCAATTCTCCACCTTCCAGATCTGAGTCAATCTTTCATCCTAAGGACAGACGCATCAGACGTGGGACTTGGAGCAATACTCCTTCAGGATGTCGATGGGCAGAGGTTCCCAGTTGCATACGCAAGTAGAAAGCTGCTTCCGAGGGAACGGCGTTATGCAGTGATGGAGCGCGAGTGTCTTGCAGTTGTTTGGGGTATACAGAAATACGAACCATACTTGTATGGAAAGCACTTTCATCTTGAGACTGACCACCAGCCGCTTAAATGCGTTGCCAAATCAAAATGTGCAAACGGGAGAATCTTGAGATGGGCATTGGCCCTACAGCCGTACAGATTCACCATCACTGCCATTAAGAGTAGCGAGAATATTGGAGCAGATTATCTAAGCAGAATCCCAGAGTGATTTGTTAGTTTTTTTTTCATTTTGTATTTAGTTTAGATATATATTAGATAGTGTGCGGGAAATTTACTTTTAGACATTTATTGGAATTAAAATGTT
>JAVYIG010010706.1:0-66882 GCA_035222895.1 Strongylocentrotus droebachiensis
TGGTGATAATATTCATGATGTTAATATTAATTTACAAAATTCAGTGAATGTTTTAAATAGTTGGTATAAAAGGGACCGTCTTAAAATAAATATAAGTAAAACCAAAACAATGTTAATTGCGACTAAGTCATCAGAATGTTTAAATATTTACATTGACCATGAACTCATCGAACAAGTCCATTCTATTAGGTACTTAGGTATTATTATTCATGGAAACCTGAAATGGAATGATTATTTAAGACAGTTATGTAAGTCAGTTGCATACAAGATTTATTGCCTTGGAAACTTGGGAAAATTCTTAAACATGACACTTTTGAATACGATATATAAATCTACTATTCAACCTTGTCTTGATTGCGGTGTCTCAGTTTGGGGTAACTGTCCTAATAAATTAAAATTACCCCTATTGAGACTCCAAAAAAGGGCAGCTCGTCATGTAACAAGTAATCATGATTATACTTATATCTCTGGTCTTGACCTGATGAAAAATCTCTCTTGGCAAACAACTGAGGATCGACGTGATTATTTTCTATCTACACTAATGTACCAATGTGTCCACGGTCTTGCACCATCCCGTCTATGCAATGAGATTGAAATGTATTTCGATAGACATGGACTGAATACACGTGATGCCAATTCTCTTAATGTTGTGCCGCCTAAACCAAACATTCAACTTTATTGTCAGTCTTTAAAATATTCCACTATTCCAATATTTCCACTCGAAACGAAGTGATTCATCGACATATTTTGACTCCCCAAAAATTAATCCTGTAGGAGATTATGAATGAAGTACCGACAGCACAAATGTTTCCAATTAGCAAGCTGGTATTTGAATTAAATTGTTTAAATTTATTTATTTATATATTTTATTATTATGTGTATCTAGTTTTCGCTAGCGTTCATTCTATTTTTATTCTCTCTTTGATTGGTGCTGCCTGTTTAATATATACACGCCTTTTCTATTTGTATGATTTTTCTCACAAAGGTATGGCCAAACTCTCCATTGAGGGTTATCAGAAGCACAGGGCTACATGGTGCAAAGGATGCTCAAAAAACCCTCATCAGATTGGATGGTAAGTCACAATCACGAATCCATAAGCAGTCTATTGCATTAAATGCGAGGTAGTAGAAGTGTTTCTACGTTTGTTTGTTTGTTTGTTGTTGTTGTGTGTTTTTTTTTGGGGGGGGGGGACGGGGGGAGGGGGGTTTCATGTTTTACTATTATATAAATATAATCATATCCATCATTGCCGTAATTGACCCCGATGAAAATGGTAAACGTAATTCAGAGTTTTATTACAATTACATTCAGTTATGCCATTTCAAATAGAAAGCAGTTAAGTAAATTTCTTCGTAATTAACCATTTCTGCAGGATACAATATAATGCAATCCCCTTCTTTTTGTTTAATCCTGCATCGCATGATAACGTTGTATCATGCATAATTCACGAACAAAATGATTTTAATTAATAACAAGTAACATACTTTAACATCGAAAAGAATAATTTACATGAGTGATGATTGAAAATAACATTAAATAGTATACCTGTAGAAATGGGGGGAAATTACGAAGAAAAACTTGAAGAACTCCCTTAAAGCGTGCAAATCACCTAAAAAATATCTTGGTCTTTATGTTAATAGTTTTTATGTCATTAAATTATGTTCAAATTTAGATTTTCTAAGTTTATATACTCTAAATTAACATGAAAGTGACTTGTGAGTAGCCTACTTGTGAGTAGGCTACTCAAGTCCCCAACGCACGTTGAGTTATTATCCGTAAATATTCACAACTGAATGATACACGCCGTCAAAACTAAACAACAACAACAGCGCACTAAACAAATGGGATATGTGAGGAAACTTGAAAATAGCGTCGACCGATACTTCGCTCAGTGGGGGGGGGGGGGGGGGGGGTAGTGAGCACTATTTTTTTTATTTTTTGTTTGTTTGCCTCCGGAAATTTGAAAATCACGCCGACCGATATTTCGCTCTGTGGGGGGGGGGGGGGGGGGAGCTAGTGAGCACTTTTTCTTAAATTAACAACCCCCCCCCCCCCCCCCTTGAGCAAAAAAAGGAAAAGGCTGGATCCGCCCTGCTGTTAACTATCTAAAATAAATAATGCATAACGACCCCTGTCGCCTTCACTTGTCATCCTACTATAACAAAATTCCCGGCCCCCACGGAACCTAAGCCCGATAAAATAATAACAATTTCGCTTGTTTGTCGTTTTGCCTTCACTGCTAAAGGCCCGGTCCCACTGCACTTACGGATGCAAAGAGGATGTAACACGTACAAAAAATCTTGCCATCCGTTGGAAAACGCTATGCATCCGTTGTGTACTCATTGCATACGTGTTTCATACGCTCTATCCGTCGAGCATCCGTCCACTGTAATTTCATCCGCGCAAAAAGTTTTGAGCTGCACAAAACTTTTAGAACGGATGAACTTTCCGCCGTGTACGATGTAAATCCGCGACAAATACGAGCAACAAACGTTCTATGTCCGTTATCATCCGTTAAACGTCCGCTGTATCCTCTCTGCATCCTCTGGGCATCCTCGCAACTCACATCCGCTGCAGCTGAAAACGGAAAGAGGGAGGAAAGATAAGGTACATGGAACGTCTATACATCGTTAGTAGCACGGAAATAGAAAGGATGTAAGCGTATGCATCTCGTATATAAAGTATTCAAAACGGACAAAGCGTTTGTATCTGGGATGTATCTCGTATAGTTAGGATGTCTAGAGTATGTCTAGAGTATGTAGAAGGACACCTAGCGGACAACCTACATTTTGTATGAAAAGGGGGAGAAAACCATCTGGATCTCATTATGAGTCGAGCAGCCGTGGTGTACAGACCTCATCACCCTTGGTCTTGGTCTTCAACATCATCAATTGTTCTCCACCATGGATGATCAAAGAGTCCATATGATAGCTGCACTCATTCAACAGCAGAACCACAACCTGTTCAGACTGTATCAACTTTTAGACAGAAGGAGAAGAAGGAGAAGAAGGAGACGTCCAAGAGCTGTGTGGGTCCGAGGATGGATCGTGAGAAGAAAGGAGTTTGGACTGTATGACCAGTTGATGGTGGAGCTGAGGAATGAAGACCCTCGTGCATTCCATCACTTCATGAGGATGCCACCAGCCATGTTTGACGAACTTGTAGAGCGTCTGAGACCCAGGTTGACCAAGCCTAGCACCAACTTCCGTCCCAACCTGGACCCTGGACTGAAGGTGGCACTGACTCTGCGGCACCTGGCCTCTGGAACCACATACAGAAACATGCAGTATGCATGCATGGAGGGTGCCACACAACAGCATCAGCAAAGTCGTCAGAGAAGTGGTAGAGGCCATCGTTGAAGAATACGTGGAGGAGCTCCTCAGGTGCCCCACCAATGAACAAGGCTGGATACAACTTGCAGAAGATTGGTATCAGAGGTGGAACTTTCCCCACACCGTTGGAGCCATAGATGGGAAGCACGTGGCCTGCAAAGCTCCAGCCAACTCAGGGTCCACTTATTACAACTACAAGGGCTTCTACAGTATCCTCCTCTTTGCAATGGTTGATGCTGACTACAAGTTCATCTACATCGATGCTTCAAGCAAAGGGTCAGCTTCGGATGCCCAGATTTACAACGCAAGTGACCTCAAGGATGGGCTGGAACGCAACCTCATCATGGGTTTTCCGGGTCCAGACCCCCTTCCCAATGACACACAAGATGTGCCCTACTTCATAGTTGGTGATGACGCGTTCTCCCTTAGAACCTACCTCATGAAGCCGTACAGTTCAAGATACCTCGCCCGTGAAGAGAGGATCTTCAACTACAGGCTGTCCAGGGCAAGACGGGTGGTGGAGAACGCCTTCGGCATCCTGGCCAACAGGTTCCAGATACTTCTCACCACCATGCAGCATGACCCAGAGACTGTGAAGAGCATCGTGGAAGCTTGCTGCATCCTGCACAATCTCATGCGCACCCGCTACCCAGTGTTGCAGAACAGACTTGTCGACCGTCAACAAGGGAATGGGGACATGGAGCCTGGTGAATGGAGGCAAGGACGTAACCTGATGGACACTGTGGATGTACAAGGCCCCAACAGAGCTTCGCGTGAAGGGAAGAAGCAGCGCAACCTCCTGAGACACTGGTGCAACACCCCAGCTGGATCAGTGGAGTGGCAAGACAGGATGATAGATGCTAGATGATTAGAATGGATGCTTCCTTGAGACTGTTGCATAAGACTGATGAGATTGTGCCATAAGAACACTGCATTACTATGTTTTGTATACTTGTAGCTGTTTATTGTTATTAAATGTATGTTGTGGGGTCCTACAATGGATAGGTTAAAACTTTGTTTTTTTTTGTTGTTTACTTAATAAAGTGTTGGTAAAAACTTGGAAAAAATTGTTAAAACTTTGCTTTTTTGTTTTGTCTAATAAAGTGTTGGTAAAAACTTTGAAAAAAATGGTTAAAACTTTGCATGCCCGACTATGTTGATGGACCCAGAAATGCCCAACTTGGTTTTACTGGTAGTCCAAAATGCAAACGCTATGAAAATGACGGACAAAGCAAGCGGACAAAATATACAGTTCCTCATTCTACCCTCAACAATTGCTATGGTAGATAAAGGAACATCCCTTCACTGCTATGTGTAGAACAGGTGTCACATGCATATTCAACTGTTCTACACATTTGTACATAATAGCAGTGAAGGGATGTTCCTTTGTCTACCATAGCAATTGTTGAGGGTAGAATGAGGAACTGTATATTTTGTCCGCTTCTTTGTCCGTCATATTCATAGTGAAAGTCCCCTATCCCTTTCTTTCCTTTTGAAAGAGAAGTCCAAACTCCCTTTTCCCCGTATCAAATTTAAAGTCCCTCTTTCCTTTTGAAAGATAAGTTCAAACACCCATCTACCATATTTAACCCAGCCTAAAGGCCCTTTTTAAAACATATAAAATGTCCAAGGTGTTTTCCCATGCCCAACAATGTTGGTGGTCCATAAAATGACTGCGTGCGTGCTGCATCCCTCTATATCCCCGGAGCGGACGCAATTCATACCCCCCGCATGCGCAGTAAACGGTTTGCATCCGATATACATCCGCTCGGCATCCCCTTAGTTTCCGTTAGGCGTACGTGATGCACCCGCTTCATCCGCTATGCATCCGCTATGCATCCGCTATGCATCCGCTCTTTCCGCTATGCGTCCGCTTCGCAATTATCCCCGGTAACCCCTTCGGAGCTGTCATCCACTTCCATCCGCTTTCATCCGCTAGGCTTCCGATGAACATCCGTTTAACATCCCCGCTACATACTACCCACGTCCGTTATTTTCCGTTCTGTTTTCGCAAATTTTCGCAAATTTTGTCCATTTCTGGAGCGGATGAAAACGGATGGAGCCACCCGCGAAATTGTGCTCGTCCGCTGTGTCCTGTATGCATACGTGTTGTGTCCATCGGCCAGTGGGACCGGGCCATAAAGGCCCGGTCCCACTGCGCTTACGGATGCAAAGAGGATGTAAAACGTAAACAAATCTTGCCATCTGTTGGAAAACGCTATGCATGCGTTGTGTACTCATTGCATACTTGATTCATACGCTCTATCCATCGAGCATCCGTCCACTGTGATTTCATCCGCGCAAAAAGTTTTGAGCTGCACAAAACTT
Organism: Strongylocentrotus droebachiensis; assembly: GCA_035222895.1. NCBI lineage: Eukaryota > Metazoa > Echinodermata > Echinoidea > Camarodonta > Strongylocentrotidae > Strongylocentrotus > Strongylocentrotus droebachiensis. Next base: position 5,662 of record JAVYIG010010706.1, read on the forward strand.
TTAGAACGGATGAACTTCCGCCATGTACGATGTAAATCCGCGACAAATACGAGCAACAAACGTTCTATGTCCGTTATCATCCGTTAAACGTCCGCTGTATCCTCTCTGCATCCTCTGGGCATCCTCGCAACTCACATTCGCTACAGCTGAAAACGGAAAGAGGGAGGAAAGTTAAGGTACATGGAACGTATATACATCGTTAGTAGCACGGAAATAGAAAGGATGTAAGCGTATGCATCTCGTATATAAAGTATTCAAAGCTGCCATCCACTTCCATCCGCTTTCATCCGCGAGGCTTCCGATGAACATCCGTTTAACATCCCCGCTACATACTACCCACGTCCGTTATTTTTCCGTTCTGTTTTCGCAAATTTTCGCAAATTTTGGCCATTTCTGGAGCGGATGAAAACGGATGGAGCCACCCGCGAAATTTTGCTCGTCCGCTGTGTCCTTAATGCATACGTTTTATGTCCATCGGCCAGTGGGACCGGGCCATAAGAAAGCACGTGTATGCCCTTAAGTAAGCAACCAGGGGACCGACGGCGTAATGTCCTCTCCAAAGGACTTGGTAATGAGAATTGATTGCCTTACCACAGGGCACGACCGCATCGACTTGGTTTCGAATCCAGGACCTCGCGGTTACACGACCACTGCTTTACCACTGAGCCATCGTACCTCCACACGCCTTCTTGAGTTACGTGTGCGCCGTTGTATATGTTATTCGTTATTTATTTATCCTCTTTATCCGTTAGCTTATAGAATGACGGGTGAAGTTCTTGTAATGAGGTTGATTTCCACACATTCTAGCTGTACACAAATTATTTGTATGTAATGGGTACTCTTTAATAATAACATAGTTTTCTCAATATCCATGCAGATTGCCAATACATTTGAGATAAATATACGAAGATTGACCTGACTTTTGTCTCTCGCTCGTGGTGATTAGGCTGTCATAGATTTACAATAGGCTTTCGGATGCACCATGTGAGAGGGAGGGAGGATTGAGGAGTCCTGAGAAGGAATCTCTCACACGGTGCATCTGCAAGCCTACTGTTTTTCTACATCACCATGCAAGCCGATACTTACAAGCAGCATCATTATAGATTTGTTAGTTTGATTTTATTTCTGCAATTTTCAACAAAATAAAAAGTAATATACAAACTACGTACACATATATGAGCAACAAAAGTCGAAATATATTAAATCATATCATAATAAAAAATAAATAAATTAATTATACCTTTAAAAAAAACATAGGTGACAAATCATTTCAAAATTGAAAATCACAGGGGACCACCATCTTAAGTTAGAGCTTGAATGTGAGGCGGTCAAACTTAAGATATACGTATATATAATCAGAAATGTTTAATTATAGCAGCCATATTATGAAGGAAATCAATTATTCAAAAAGACATAAAATGAAACGCGTTAAAATGTAAATGTGTATATAGGGGGCAAAACCCAAAATTTGGGGGTTTTGAGACACGGGATCTTGTAAAAGGTCGTTGGGTCTCCACGTGTTCAGAGGACAATATGCTGCTGGGAAAATAGGGCCGCCATGTATAATTACTGTAAAACTATTTTGGAGAACTTTTTATTTAAGTATGTATGTATGTATGTATTCATTACGATCAAAAGTTTTCTTCTTTTCTCTCTCTTACGTTTTTGTGCCCCCTTTTTGTGCTCTCTTGAGTCAAATGCAAATGCCCCCTACACCTACGCCACTGCGTATCAAATAGCTAGATTTATTTAAAGTGAACCTTTATGATCATAATGATGTTGCATTCTGTGCATTGTCGAGATTCAATTTTTAATGCCAGTTTTCAAGTTTGCATGTCAGTTTTTGTTATTACTATTATTGCTATTATTATTGTTGTTGTATTTTCTTTGTATCCTCGAATGTATTTATATATATATTGTTTATGTTGCTTGTATATGTCGCCAGTGGAATTTCTGTATTTTTAAATCAGACAATAAATTATCTTGAATCTTGAATCTTGAGGTACAAAGAAAATTGTTAAAGAACTTGATGTAGATAATCATGACAGATAAATACCGGACGACTATACACTAAAACGGGAGTTCCAGAGTATTTCAGTCGTAGAACACAGGCGCGGTACACGGCTTAAATGTGAGTATGCACTGATTGCAGCCACATTACCAGTGATGCCCTGTAGTAGCGGGAGCGCCTGTTAGATGAGATAATAATATCAATTACAAACTCCACACACTCTTACAAGCACCACAGGTTTTTTTAAAGCACATTGCGAAAAGTGGAAGAGGGAAATTAATGAGAAAATTTCAACTGAGATCTCCCTCACAACTGCCTACGATAAGCTGCTTAATGACCAAATACCACAATAAAGTGAAGGTTGAAGAGACATTATAGACCAGGTAGCAACAGAGGATGCTGTCATCTAGTATCAGCAATGTCTTTCTTTTTTAAGAAGAAAAAAGAGGGGGGTACAAATTCTGAATGCAAACCGCCCAGTATCACCCAATTTGGTATTGCGTTTAAATCACATCTATCTTTTGAATTCTGGGCCCCGTCTTAGTTGAGATTTATCCAAACTAAGGAGCCCAATACTCCTTGTCCAAACCGACAATACTTTAGCTTGAATATCTTGAAATCAATGCACAACTCTGTATAAACAATGCCATATATATATATAGAGAGAGAGAGAGAGAGAGAGAGAGAGCAATCAGTAAATTAAACTGCGCCCCCTCCTCCCCCATTGCCCAAACTTATCTACGTAACTGCACAAACAAGTGAGTAAGGCGACCGGATTAGCAATTTTACAAGGCAGCACAGCAATCAAGTTGTAGGCCTATAGATAGTTTCGCATTTTATTCATAGATAAGTGGTTTTCTATTCATTTCTATCTAAATGGTGAACACAAATAACGAACACTGTGAAGAAATATCGTCGAGGAATATGGCAACATTACCAACATAACCCAAAGGTAAGATTTGTTTTCAAAGGTTATATTTTGTTTACAAAACTTTTAAGATGATATTCTTTTGAAAAAGTTGAATCCCATTTTAAACATTCAGTTAATTAGGGTGCAATATTTCACAAGAGGCTGGAGAAACTTATAAGAGGGGGCAAAATAATGGGTATAACATTTTGATGTCCAATTTCGAGCCATTTAAAAAATGCTAATTATAAAATATATCTATTTTGGAGCGCAAGATTACGAGATTATTTGCAAGCTATTTCTTTTGCATTTAGCCTGGGGCGCATGTATTTATTAAGATCAACAATTTTCTTCTTTTCTCTCTCTTACGTTTTTGTGCCCCCTTTTTGTGCTCTCTTGAGTCAAATGCACATGCCCCCTACACCTACGCCACTGCGTATCAAATAGCTAGGAATCTGTAGGCTTGTGATTGGTTGAAGGACTTTCGATCAAACTGGAAAAATCATAACCCTTAATAATTACAATTTAATGGACTCATGTATTTTCACCGATGACGTACCGTTTGGTTTCTTGCAGAAAGCAATACTTGTAAAATCTAATTTGGGTCAAAGTTTATAAGGAGAGTGGAGGGACTCCCTTTAAAAGAGTTAAATAATTTGACAAGACTCATTTTCACAATAATGATGTAATTCAAAGTTGTTGACATATAGAAAGTACTCCTTGTTATGGTGAAAATGTCATTTCGTCATGAGAAATACACCTGATAAGATGTATTCCAGCACCTAGCCGCATACTCGGATATGTCGTTATTCTAGCTCATTGCTGCCTGGATATGAAGTGACGGCTGCCCAATATTATGTATACGTTCAAAATAAGCAGAGGAGCTGCACCCCGCCCCCAATTCACCTCATCATACGGCTTAGGGCGAGAGGATGCGGGGGCACGTTCTGTTTCCAACCTTCAAGTATCTTTTTTGTAATAGAGAATGATATCAGTCTATCATTTGAATCCATGTCTCTAACATCTTGCGCTTAGTAGGTTAATTAATTTATTGTACAAAATACATTATTAGGGTCAAATTTTCGAGGCAGGGGTGGGGGGAGACATTGACAAACTTTCCTATGCAACTTTAACAATTAGATTTTGAATGCATTGTGAAAATTCCTTGGAGAAAAAGAAACCTGACCAATTTTTCGACTGCAATGAATATTGCTTTGTACAAATTGCTCTTGGTTTATTCTTTTAGAGGGGAGGGTCACAGAAGGGGGAAGGGGGAAATTCTGAACACCGCCATCCATTGTCTTCATGCTTCAGACTGAAATCATGACTATCACCTGGATCCAGAACTCATTGTGTGTGTCTCTTGACAGAAAAACTGCACCATTTCTGAACACATCATACTCAACATACTACCCCATCCCAGTTTTACTCTTGATTTTAATGGGGGGGGGGTTAAATGGAAGGAGGAGGTAGGGTGACAGTTCTGAACCACACCATGCAATATGAACATGTTGTCACATGAGAATTAAGAATGATGTTACCCTGATGAGGGTGAGTTTTTCCTTTGGTGTTTGTATTTCAGTTACACCATGAATAAAGCCTCTTTGAGCCGAGACCTAAAACCAGTAAGACTAATTCTCGCTACCCCAAATAGCGATTCTGCCGAGATCCGGGGAAAATCCTGAAAACGCGCATTGCATTATGGGATAGCTTTTCGACATTACAGCTTCCTGTGCCGTCCTCCACAACAACACAGCGTCGCTTTCGCTCGGAAAGTTCGTGATCACAACCCTCTCTTTCACGGTAGAGTTTAACGGCCTTTTGTGCTAAAGTCACTAATTCTGCCCGAAGCTTTCCATTGCATGGTATTCCTCTGTCCGTTAAGATTTGTTTAAGTTCCGAAACTGTTTTTTTATCCATTTTGTGGTCGACGAGAAATACATGAACTGAGTGTTGTCTCTACACTGTTTACTGTATCGTCTGCTCGTGATTGTGACGCTGGTCGCTACATGCACAATTTTAAGACAATTATTTTTTTTTTACTTTTAGATTAACAGAAAAAAAACATGAATAAAAATAAAATCTTTCCTGTAAACTATTTTTTGCTTTTTATTGTATATTCAAATTGAATAAAAACAAACTAAATTTAATGCATATATTATAATCTGTACAAATTGCACTGATTGGCATCGATTTTAGCGTGCGTGAAAACTCTGCACAGCGAACACAGGCGCTAGCGCCAGCGGGATGGGACTCTATACCGGAAGTTGTAGTGACGACCCGAGAGAGTGAAAATTACCTCGTCTCGCGAATTTCGAGATTTTCGTACCTATTTAGGGTAGCGAGAATTGTCGTTTTTGCGTGACAATTTATGGCGACCTTGCCAGGACCAAAGTTTTAGGTCTCGTATGTTATATCCCATGTTGTTGGTTAAATATCCGTTACACTGTATGTGTAGGTATCGTTTTAAAAGAGAGACGGATGTTAGCAAAAAGAGTGATTTTGCGGTTCGGTGTGGTAGGTCTCTCGCCACGGTTTCAGCAGTGCGTGTATCGTCAATAGACGTACAGTACTTGCGGTGGGTTATTTGCGTCGGTATCCGGGATTGTGTGTAGATTCCTATTCAGATTTCAGGTATGCGTGTTTTGTGCATGGGTGTCCGTAGGCATTGTTTATTGCAGCGGTGTATACAGGTTTGTGTGCGAGGGCTGTGATGGGTTTCAATGACCTGAATTGGACATGGTATTGGATTTAGCTGTGTGTGAGCATGAGTTAATCCAGGTTGGATGCACAGGGATACTTTTTGTCATACTTTGACTTTGAGACGGGTCTTGATATTGCATGTCTATGTTAATTAAGACAAATGGTGGATAGTTTTCCACGGGTTCTTGTCTTGGGATTTAAGCTAGACCTCTACAACAAGAGTCTTGATGGTTGTCAGAGTTTTCTTGAATAGATTCTACGGGGATTGTTCCGTACCTGTTGATACCCAGTTGTGATTTGGAATACAAATTCATAATGGCCAGTATAGATCAGATAAAAGAGTTCTCAACCCTAGGTCGAGAGATGAGCCTTGCGGGTAGTGACCTTAGTAAGTTCGTTTCCGAGCGCTGCGCCGAAGTGTTGAGAGTAAAAGAGCTAGAATTGGAAAGCCAGCGTGATCGCGAAGAGCGCGAAAAAGAAGTGAAGCTAGCCCAGCTTCGGGTCGAGGAGAGAAAGAATACCGGTGTAGATATGGGTGGTTTGAGGTTGAAAATTGGTAAATTTGATGACACATGTGATAAATTTGATGCATACATTACCAAATTCGAATTAGTCATGGCTAGTCAAAAGGTACCTGACAGTGTAAGAGCCTTACACCTTATTTCTAAATTGACAGGGCAAGCTTTGGAGGTAGTGAATAGAATGTCAAGGGAAACTCGCAATGATTACGAGGCAGTAAAGCGAGAGTTGATGGAGTTCTATCATTTGACCGCAGATGGTTATAGGAGAAAGTTTCGTACAGCAAAGCCAGAAAAGCATGAACAGCCTAGGCAATTCAGTGTACGATTGAAGGGTTACTTGCAGAATTGGATTGAGTTATCAAATATTGAAGAGAATTATGACTCCCTATTTGATTTAATTCTAAGAGAACAGTTTGTGTATTGTTGCCCAAGGGAAGTTGAAGTGTTTGTTAGAGAGGGACAAGATAGTAGCATTGATAAGGTTGTTGAAAGGGCTATGGTTTATGTAGGGGCCCATGGATTACATACATTCGGTACACCCCGCAATCCAGGTGGATTCAAACCGACGGTTACTAGTACACAAGGTGGTGTTAGTCCCGCTCAGCCAAGTGTCCCCAAGGGCAATGTTAACACTAAGGGTTTTAACTCGCGTACACCAAGTAGTAAGGGTGGAAGAGCTTATGATGCAGGCAAGCTTTCTGCTAGAGGTTGTTATATGTGTGGTAGCCAGGGGCACTTTAAGAACGAATGTCCGTTGCGCAAACAGATACATTCAGCGCAAGGAATGATGACTTTGGAGGGGACAGATTTCCCCACCCAAAGAGTAGAGGGTAATGACAGTTCTCAGTTGGTCGCGAATGGTGTTGAGGATACAGGATACAGTATCGGTTCATTGAAGTCTGTGGATAGTTCACCAAATGCTAATACAATGCATCTCGGACTTGCTAGTATCTGTTTACTACCAATAGAAGCAAATGGATTGAATTCATTAGAGCAGGCAAGACAAAGCATTGTGAATAAGTTAGGCATGGCTTATGATCTGGTAGGGGCTATGACGAAGCATATGCCTGTAGTTGCAGGTAGGCTGGAAAAAGGGAACAAAGCAGTGTCAGTTTTGAGAGATTGTGGGTGCACTACTTGTGTAGTTAAATCAGAACTAGTCGATGAAGATCAGCTGACAGGGTACAAGCAGTTGGTGTTGCTCATTGATGGTACAGTAAGGGAGTTCTCAGTTGCGAAGCTGACAGTTGATTCTCCATACTATGTGGGTGAGATAGAGGCTTTGTGTATGCCTCATTCACTATTTGATGTTGTTATTGGGGATATAACTGGTGCACGTGAACCCCGCGATCCAAATTTGAACTGGGTACCTAAAGGAGGTAACGTAGTAAGTGACGATGCAGACCAGGTGAATAGTGATGGTGCGAATATCATTGGTGATGTCAATGACACTATTGAAGTGCAGGTGGTTGATGAAGTTGAGCGAGTTGAGCAGGTTGCAAATATCTCTGGTGTGAAAGAGGATTTTCCAGGGGTGATGGCAGTTGAAACTCAATCTCAGAAGGAGGTCAAGGTCAAACCGCTCAAGGGTTTGAAAATTGGAAGTCCCGTTTCCTGCATAGAGCCTGCAGGTTTTGTTCGTGAACAGCAGGAAGATTCATCTTTGAGTTCATTGTGGAACAAAGTAGGAAGGGAGGAGGTTAACTTGTCAGTGGCTGGCTGTGTTGATATGTGTAGAGAGAGTAGCGAAGTTTGTGAGGATTCAGCGGAAGATGTTGAGGTTCAGATTAGTGATGTTGATGGTGCTAAGGTGACAGTGATGCCATCCATACATGAGAAGGAATTCATAGAGCATGTCAGGGGGAATGAGTCCTTGGAAGAGAATCGTAGGAAAGGGATGTCTCACTTATTACGTGAGTATCATGAGGTCTTTTCTGATGTACCATAGAAGACATCAGCCGCAAAGTGCCAATTGTTAAGGCATCTGACTAAGAATCATGCGATGGAGCATGATGCTCCAAGAGTACAGGTTTGGGATGTAAAGGGTCAGGATAGTGTTGCAGCAAATGGTATGAGGAGAGTGTAAAATGCACTACACATGTTTTTATTTTGGTCTGCGTACCATTGTAAGTGATTGAATATGTGTATTATGTATCATGGGTTAACACAGTTTATTAATGTGTTTTTTTGGATACACATTGCATTAAATAAGATTATGTAATATCTATGATGTTAGCACGAGATAGCAAGAGCTTTGTAGACATCATTTGTTTATTTTCTCGTAATTGTTCGAGCGTAGTTTATGTATAGGGAGCTTAGAAAGATATGTAACATAAACGATTTAAATAGTTTAAACATATTTTAAGAAATAAACGATTTAGTACCATAAAATCTTGTCTGTTTAAATGGCAGCATTTGTGTTATATTGATTTTGCAAGCTACAAATTTGTACCCATCAAACTGTATATGATTGTGCATACAAATTATCCTGAGCATATGTTTTGTAGAGATGCATGACATGCATTACTGAAGGTTGATATTAAGAAGAAAATATTACAGCAGTATTACATTACTTCAGTTTATGCAAATGCAGGAATGTTACTCGTGCATTTTAAACCATGCCAATGTATATTTTAAACAATGCCAATGTATATTTTGAACGATGTCTATGTATGATACTCGTTATGAACTTTAGCGTTGGAGCTTATATCATTGTGGACATTATAACAGTTTTGGATGTGAGTTTTGCCATAGTTAGATTTGGACTTCTGTTGGTCATCATCTTTAAAAGTCTTCAGTGATCACAAAGGTTGGACTCCGACAACACACCATGACCGAATTGATGAACTTCACATAAAAGAACAATACTCCTTGTTACTACAGAGACTATGTTTACAGCATACGTGTTTACTAAAAAGTCACAATTTGGACTGATGATTTGGATCACATAAAGAGACTGGTGATCCTTTTTGTTTACAGCATATGTGGTTACTCACAACTTGGATTGATACATTGGATCGAAGAAAGAAACTGATGATACTTATTGGAAAGCTTTAATGACAATTTAATGATTTATGTGCAGTAAACATTGAACAAGTTTGTTTTTCAAATTTTCATGAGATATGTATTTGCCAATAATTTTAGGTTTTGTGTAGAATATTTATTGTAAACATGCTATAGTAAGTACATTTGGAATGAGATGTTCAGTAAACATTGAAACAGTTTGCTTTAAAAATTTCCATGAGATTTGTGATTGCTAATAATTCTATGATTTGTGTAGAAAATTTACTTTAGTAAATTGTTCTTAAAATGGGGGGCTAATTGTCACATGAGAATTAAGAATGATGTTACCCTGATGAGGGTGAGTTTTTCCTTTGGTGTTTGTATTTCAGTTACACCATGAATAAAGCCTCTTTGAGCCGAGACCTAAAACCAGTAAGACTAATTGTCGTTTTTGCGTGACACATGTTTAAGATGGCAAATTATGTCTGTCACTTGGAACAGGTCTTATTCTATGTTTTATTTGACCTATATCCTAATTTGATTTCTGAGAACACATTATATATCGGTTGCTATGCATACTATTACCAAAGCAACGGGAACTAAGAGATAGAACATTAAAATATGGCTCAAAATTGTTATGCAAATCATCCCCAAGTCTATTGAATGTGGTGTTATCCTGTAGAAATGTAATTGTCTTTCAATTGGCACCTCATACATGTTAAAATGATGATTTTTTTTAAAGATATCTCCAAAATAGTTCAACGGTAGTTATACATGGCGGCCATTGTGAAATATGGCTTCCCTTTTTTCCAGCAGCATATTGTCAAGGTTGTCCACCTAGATATTGAGCAGGGAGGTCCCTTGAACACGTTCATACCCAACAACCTTTTACAACATTCCATGTCTCCATCACCTTCTGTGCCCCCTGGGTACAAGTGTTTGTCTTTTGTGAAACGTGTTATTTACGTTCTTATTTATGTTTTTGCACGTACAAGTGTGTGTGCGAGTGCTTGTGTTTGAAGCGCTTATAGAGTTATGACTTGTATACTGATGATAATTTACGCTTCATGGCAAACCTTGCAAGAATACATCGTGGTACATGATTTAACAGTAGTCGGGAGAGTATTTCATAGGTCAGGGCCATGGTGTTGGAAATATTAATGCACAATTAGCAATTTGGGGTTCATCAAATGAAAGTTCTAAGAGTTTCGAGTCGGATAAGAACGAATTGTGTTGTTTATAACAAGCATGTTGAGGAATGCCGGAGAAAGTAGGTTATTGGAGTATTAGAAGATAAGGGATGCACCTGCAAGGTATTGATATAAAAAAAAAACTGTTAATTTTTTTAGCTTCTGAAATAAGGGTTCGGTTCTGAATTTGCAAGAAATTATGATCCTTTTTTGCAATAAATGAAAGGGAATTAGTTTTGTCAACATACCCAAACAATATTAAAATAGCATAATATATGGAAGTACCATTATATTATTCAATAAAAACTACACCTTTAAATAAAAATGTTTTAATATAATTCAATGGTCATTCAATGTAAAATACTCATCAATAATCACTTCAAAAAACCTAGAGTCGCATCTTGGTTCTAAGGGCAAGTTATCAATCAATACATTGATTGTTATATCTTCAGCTCGGTGTGCTTTGGAGTATAAAATGTTTTTGTTTAAATATCAAGAGATAACTTGTTGCACTTAAACCGTGTGGACACTTTGGTAACTCCAAATCCAAGGTATTCATTAGTGTTTCAATGTTATTGCGTAAGCAATAAAATATTTCTGTCGTCAGCAAAGAGAATAAAATTACAACAAATGATGCGTTCATTATCTCGTTTACATACAAAAGAATGTTCCTAGAAAGGAGCATTGAGGGACACCAGACCTAATGGGTAAAATACTAGAGTCAGTATCATCAAATGAAACCTACTGTTGTCTGTTCGACAAATAGTATTTAAACCAGGAAAGAATTTTCCCTCGAATTCCATTTGTAAAAAGTTATTGAATCAATATAGCATGGTTGAGCGTATCTGACGCTTTATTAAAATCCACAAATATTCCTATCACGTGTTCCTTATTTGACATAGCACTGATAATTTTGTCGTATATTTGTACAAGAGCTAATATCTGTCGAGTGGTTTTTCCTAAACCCGTATTGGTTTGTATTCAACAAATTGTCTTCAACTTGAAAAAGTCACCCAATGGATAAAAGCAAACAAACTATCGCTTAACCTCCAAAAAAAAAAATATATATATGTTATGTAGTAATTCTATTGACACACTGCCAAAAATATAATTGTTGACGATACCCTCTTGGGAGTTGTTTCATTCATTTAATTTTTAGGCATAACTGTTGATAACAAACTTTCGTGGAAATATCATATAGATAATACATGTAAGATCATTTCACGGAATATTGGCATAATATATAAACTTAAAGTTCATTTTCCGACATCATCCCTACTCATGCTTTATTCATCTTTAACTTTACCATATCTGAATTATGGGATACTTGCTTGGGGCAACTCTCAGCAAACTCTAATAAATAGACTGTTATTATTACAAAAGAAGTCTCTCCGTATTATCTACCATTCTGCTCAACTCTCACACACAGACCCGTTATTTGTTGATGGCAGACTATTAAAAACAAATGACCTGTATCTATTTCACTTAGGACGATTTATGTATAAGTATTCAAAAAAGACCCTTCCACATATATTTGATGCCATGTTCCCCCTAAATCAGTCATTTCATGATTACCCAACTAGACGATCAAACGAGTTTCACCTTCCACTCTTTAGAACTTTATTAGCGAAGAAATCTTTTATGTATGATGGTCCTAGATTTTGGAATTCTCTAAGTGAAGGTATTAAAAATAATCCATCCCTAAATTCTTTCAAGAAAACTCTAAAAATATTTTTGCTCCAATCTTTAATATACAAAAATAATCTTTTAATATTTATTTGGTCTTATGATCTTACCTTCCCAAAATTACCATTATAACTACCTTTTTCGGTCATGATTTGTCCTGCTTCTTCCTTTTTCCTTCTTCCCCCTTTTCCCTTTTCCTTCTTATCTGTTTTCCTTCTCCTTGTTCGTTTCGTGGTTGTTTGTTGTTTTGTAATATTGTCTTGTGTTTTCTAAGTCTTCGTAGGCAAAATTTGAAACAATTATAGTTTTTTTTTTCTGGGGGATCCACTAACTACAAGCACTGCTTTTTAGCCCCCCCCCCCCCTCATTTTCTCAGAAATTAAGAATTTCTTTTAATAATTTTATTATGTGCAAAATGTATTGTATAGTTTCCTGAAAAAAATTAATTATGTATGAAGAAAAAAAGTTATATCTTTGTTTACCTTTCTGTTGGAAATGAAATAAATATGAATATGAATGTAGTGTAAACTATATTATAATATTGATGCCTATACGTGTGAAGTTTTAATAGAAATCCTAGTTATTCACAAATTGTCTTGATTAATGCTAGAACTGTATTTTATAAACCTATATGACCATGACCAAAGAAACAATGATATTGTAATCGATCGGTGTCCTCTTTTTCTTTTAGGTATTTCGAATCAACAGATGGTAGTTCAGCACCATTCCATGTCGTATTTTTACAACATGTGATCCGTGATTTTTGTGAGCATGAATATTCCTTTTCTTTATTTATTTAGTTCATGGAGAAGAAATAATAATGTGACTACCAATTGAGTCTACAGGAGTTATACTGCAACGAAAATAGCATTGGGCAACGTCTACAGCAAAAAAATGCGTTTTGTAGTATTTAAGATTAATTTTGAAAGTTTGGAGAAAAAAGATTTTTCTAGGTATTGAATATTTTTTTTACCAGAGACGTTTTTTATCTACTCACATGAATTGCAACAAAAGGGTCGTTGGTTTTGCAATGGGTGTAAGGGTCACTCTCATTATGAAAAATATTCCCGTCAGGAATGCATAAAAAACAGTCATATTTGCTCTGCTAAAAAGAAGGAATTGTCAAAATAAAAATCATCCGTGTTATAAATTTTTATGAATTGTATTCTCGAATAGACTGATGTATATTAACAGTAGGCCTACCACGACCAGGACAATATGAATCCTACAATTTTGGGGGATATTTAAGAAATAACTTTCGGCATTATAACTGGTATACAATAAACAAGGGCTACTAAAAGAAAAATCAGATTGATCCTGGTCCTTTTATGTTTAATGTAAAGAAATACAGAATGTGTTATTAAACTACTTCGTTGCTTGGTCATCCTGACAATGTTCCTATAAATTTGAAGTAACGTTTGTTTTTTTATATCAAAATTGTTTTATCCTTTTGCAGATGACTCAGATAACAACGTGAATGCATTCCTCGTTGAGAAACGAAAAGAAGACTAACGAAATTGGTAAGCAGTTGGAACCATATCGACTTTCAGTCGACTTGACGTTCCACGAACCTAGACAAGTTTTTTCAGTTGATTGTTTTTTAATTTGTGATCTTATGTGTTTAAGGAACAATTTAAGCGTACCTTGAGCAATTTTTATCATTTGCACAAATGGCCGTTGGTATATAGCTATATTACTTTTTGAACCAAATGTCTATATGGATGCATGATACCTGGAGGGGTTCTAATGTGGATTCACAATCTACAGCGCCATCTAACGATACCCATTGTTTAGCTGATTTCATGTGATGCATTATGGGGAAAAGTCGACAAAAATATCAGCTGTGTCAGTTGTTATATACCCTAGGAGAGAAGGTGATTTAAATGGGATTTTTGGTGGGGATGGTTTGAATGGCTTGTCCTAAATAAACTTATTGACCCTACTCACGACATTTGGGTCATTTCGGGCACCTTTTGTCCAATACTGACCATTGTGGTCACTCTTGGTCATGGGTAATAAGTCCAATCGTCATTACCAGCAAGGGAGATTTAATGGGCCAATGTTATCTTAAAATGTGCCCTGATGCTAGAAAAGTGGTCAAAATGACCCAATCAATTTTCAGTCAGAATCAATTAATGGATGGGATTTTATATCTAAATTCAAGTTGAAAATGTAATTGCGAATCCACCCTATTCAAGGTCAAGTTCAGGTTCTAAAATGTCAAATAAAAGATTTCATATTCGTAAACTGTACGAATTTACATTGAAAGTGTTAGATCTAGACTGATATTTGGCTTAATATAGATAATGGTGTATTTAATATAGCTCAAGCTAAAGTTTTTTTTATAATAAAAAAAAAAAAACGTTTTAGCCCTCCATAGGCTATTTTAATGAGTCAAACAAACATTTTTTTCAATTCAATGAAATTAAGTCTTTCCTTTACTCAAACAAAACAGAATACTTTCACATTTCTCTCCTTGTTGTTCATACAAACAAATTTTGAAGTGACTGCCATTTAGTAAACAAATGTTGAAGTGACTGCCATTTAGTAAACAAATGTTGAAGAGACTGCCATTTAGTAATCAAATTGTTATACATACCAGATATAGAATGAATATATCTCTCGTCTTCATAATATTGAATCATTTTCTTCTTCAAAGAACTAACATTTGGAATTTTGTTATTAAGCTTTTGAACAAATAGTTGATGCTTAATCAAAGTCACCATGCAATTTAAAGCATCCTTTCTTTTGTCTTCAAAACCAAAAATTACATTTTCTAAATTAAACTCTATCTGTAATCAAGAACCTTCATTTATCCATTTTACCGTTTCATTCCAGATTGATTTACTGATTTCACAGTTGTTAAAGAAATGTACAATATCTTCCAGCTTCCACTTTTTTACAAAACGAACATTTATCATTACTCACTATTTTCATCTTATACAGTTGTTTGTTCAAATACAGAATCCTATTTACTATCTTATACTGAAAGTATCTTAAACCGATATCTGGAGTAGAACGAAATATCATTCTATGATATTTCTGCATTTTTGAACATTCAGGGGTATAATCTAAATGTCGTTCCCATTTCAGACATATTGAGTGCACACAATTTGTTTTTCCCAGAATTTTTTTGTAAATATATTGACAACCTTTTATGTCATGTACTAACATTTTGATATGTGAAGGCATTAGAGGATCTACTACATTTTTTCACATTTTTCAATATGCATTTGATATCGACACTTTATAGCTTGAGTTACAGAATAATAAGACAAATAATTTAGTTTCAAGCAGAATTTTTGTTCACATTGCTCACGAGTCAAAAGTTTTCCCTTATCATCAATCAAATCATTTAAACATCTGATGCCTTTTTCATACCAAGATTTTTTAAATACAGATTTGTGTCCAATTTGTATTGAGCTATTTCTCCACAACGGATAAGTTAACCAATCATCTCCCTGTATACGACTCAACATAGACAGAGCGTGAAACACATGTCTCCAAAAAAGTATTAGCAACTTCATGAGACAATGCCGAAAAACATTCATCACCAAACCCTACTACACATGGTTTTGTTAAAAAAGATTGCATTAAATGACTAACATCATTACATGTTCCTAAAACCATTCTTCGAAACCATGTTAACTTTAGTGACATGTTAAAAAACTCAATATCTGGCATTTTAAGTCCGCCTTCTTCATATGTGCCAACAACCTGTTTCCTACTAATTTTATCTGGCTTATTCTTCCATATAAAGTTAAAGAACTTAACTTTTAGTATGGTTTTCATTAACTTAGCTGAAGGATCTGGGATAGCCATTAAAATGTGGTAACACCTTGCTTTACTATTTGTTCAGGTTTCTCTGATATTGTGTTGCTAGATAGCAAGATGATCATCATTCTAGAAGCTCCTTGAAATGATCCCCTCCAGAAGTTGAATGCCCTGATAAACACATGCGAGGTGACAATTATATGTCCCCTGTCATCATCTGAATTTCCGTATGGCTTCCTTTCGTTTCTGTAACCCATGTCAAATTTCAATAACTAGTTAGTTAAAACTTAAAACCAATGTAAGTTTTCCGTATTCAAAGATGACCATGCAAGTGCGCGCCTACTTCATTCTTATTATCTACTTCGCTTGACCGTATTACCTCTTGTGATATGTTTCAGGTGATGCCCCATTCATATTTGTGGGTAATATCTGACTGCAGTTATGCTCTTTGTACATGAAATGTGTAACAAATGAAAGCATTGCAAAGTTGTAAACATGTTTGCAGCATATCTTCTGTGTGAGGCTATTGATATTTTACCTGGGTAAATACATTATTTCAATAAGATTTGCTATATTTATGTGGAAATAATAGTGTAATATATTCCATTTAATGTACAAAAATCAGACCAGCGTATTGTACATAGGTCATGCTGGAATATAATAGTATAACGAAGAAAGCTTACCATGTATTCAATATGATTTTAGGAACATTATGCCGGGTTGGTTTTCAGTGATTCGACATTTGCACTGGTGACAATTGTTTTATGAAGATTCTAGGTTTAGGGTTAAGGTTGGATTTTTCTTTACATTTTTTCTTTAAGTTACATTTAGGAACGCCCCCCCCCCCCCCCCACTCCGTGAACGGAGGGATACCATGCGTGTTACCAAAATGTCCGGTAAAGGGGGACTTTTCACGCACCAAAGTCCGGCTCGTACTTACTCAAAAAAGACTTTACACACCGGACTGAGGGGGGGGGAGGGGGTTCAAAAGGAGGGAACATGCATATGCGTACCCTAAAGGGGCCGGGCATTTAGGGAACGAAATGGTACGGTTCCAGGATTGCAGTTGAATTGAATTGAATTGAATTGAATTTATTGACCATATATGCATATAAAAGCAAACATACAATAGAAAATAGAATACATAAAACATACAAAATACAAATCTAATATATGATCAGGACCACAAAGAAGCAACTTGCTTATAAATAGGGACCCTACACACACACACACAAAAAAAGTTAAATATAACTCAGTCACCATACCTACATATGCACACATACACACACACACACACACACACACACACACACACACAAACACCCACGCACACACCCATACACACATACCTACAGGGATACTGTATTATTACAAACTTTCAAATAGGAATTTTCGACAAAGCTTTTTAAAACAGGATAAAGTTGAACTTGATTTTAAAGAAGTCGGTAATTGGTTCCATTTCTAGTCACGCCAGCAACAGTTAATGAATTAAGTGAAGAAGTAAGTCTAACTTTGGGTTGATTAAAATGGTATTTTTGACGAGTGGCATAGGAATGGATATTTGAATTTTGAATAAACATATTACTATTATTCACATGAAAAATGTTATGTCTTATAGAATACATAAAAATTAGAGTTAGGAAGTCAGTGAGACGTGTTGGCAACTACAGAGGGGGCAGTATGAGTATGTCTTTGCATTTTTCATCGAAAGTTGCATTTAGATTGAAAGATTGTTACTTTCGATAATCAGGGAAAAAAGATTGGATAAAGAGGTCAATCTTCATTTATTAAGATTCGTCTTTAAATCTGCCTTTCAATGCTAAACCTTTTTAAATGCTGGATTAATAGGTCATCCAAAACGAGCTGCACGGGTTGACCGTAACCCTAATTGTAACCCTAATTGTAACCTCAACCTTAGTCCTAAAAATAACCCTGGTCCTAACCTTAACTCTAACCCTGACCCTTAACCCAGTCCTAGCCCTTAACCTAACCCTAGTAACAACCCTTTCGCTGACCCTAATTTATTATCATGGATTTTGGATAATTCTGCAACTACAGCCCAGTGGATGAGTAACCTGATGTTCATAATAAAAATGCTGCCCCGCCACCCACTCTCAACTGAAGCACGATAGTGGGAATGTAGTTCAAAGGTTGGGGTTTATATGGTGGTACGGTTACCTATTAAATGTTAAATTTAAAGTTTGAACATGATTATGATTATGATTATTTCATTGGATTTAGGGCTAAGGAATATACATGAAATGAGTTTTGTTTGTACCGCGTGGTTCAGGGCTGAGTATGCTAGGTTATGCTACGTTTACACTATGTTCCCGGCGGCCACGGCAGCCCCGTTTGCCCGAAACGTAGTGCGCCGTGGGATTTACACCAATTTTATCTCTGGATTCAAGTTTTGTTACGGCTTGCCAAGTTTTCTCACGGTCTACCACGGTATCCGTGACGGGCCGTGGGGGAAAGGGGATGCTGAGTCCCGGAGGCTCCAAGGCGCACTACGGTTCGGCCCGCGTTCTACCACGGATGCCAAAACGTTCCCTCCCGGTCCGTCACGTTCTGATGGGGTCCCTCACGTTTCTCACGTTCTGATCAAGGTCTGACACGTTTTTCACGTTTCGTCAAGGCTTTGTACGGATGAAACGTGGACGGTAGGGCAGCTTTGGAGCACGTTTGTGCCGGCGGTATAAAAAGAAGGTCTCCCAAGCAATAGCAATCATGGTATCCTGAGACCTCGCGTTGTGTCAGACCGTAGTAGAACGCAACGCGCCGTAGCGTTCCGGGCGATTAAACCGTCCCACTACGGACCACACCCAAGTTTTGTTACGGCCTATTACGGACTGTCACGTTTTGTTACGTTCACCCCGGTTTATTACGACCTACTAGGTTTCTCATCCGCACCGTGACTGCCGTGGCAAATTTTTTGACAGTTTAAAAATCTGACACGGTATCCACGGCAATCACGGCCTGTCACGTTTGCCCATACGGTCCCCCGCGTTGTGTCACGTCAATCCCGTTTCGTCCACGGTGGCCTGAAACGTGGTTGCCGTGGCCGCCGGGTATGTCAGTCTTTAAAGCTATTGTGTTAGTCATAGGTCTGGGGTCAAAATTATGGATTGGGTTTAGGTTTAGTTTGAATGCGATGTTTTTGGTAAAAGATGCATGAAAACATTTTGATATTGACAAAAGAAAAGGAATTGAAAAAAGAAGACGATCAAATTCAAAACATGAATGGAAAATTGTTATTCATAATATGAAAGATTATTATGTTGAATAATATGCAGATTCGGCACAATGCAACAAATATAAGAATGGAAAAAAATCTTTTAAATGAATTCAATTGGCAAGTTTTAATCCTCTCTTGTTCATGACATTGACAAGAAAAAGCGGAAAAGTATAATAAAACATGGGTATAAAAAGTCATTAATATACATGCACTTTAAATTATCAAAATAGAGTGTCGTTATTCATTATCAATCATGATGTGCGACCATTCCCTACATATTGTTCTGCAAAACTAAATTAAAGGCAAAATTGAAGAAAAGAATGGGGTTTCGTCTCAGTTCCTGCGGGTATTGTACTTCCAATTTTACAGCGACAGAATTTTGAGACTATGTACTGCTGCTCAAAGTGGAAAAGTCCTCTATTAACTCTTTTGCAAATGTAGGAAAAGAACTATGAACAGTAGCTTCTTTACTTTCGTTTACTATACAAGGCGTTATTTGATATTTTCATTGCAATTGTAGAGAAAAGTTGGACCACAGCAATATCAGCAGCAACGTACCATTATTTGGTAATCAAAGTTTGCTATGATAGCAAACTCTGATTACCAAATGATTTTAAATAAAAGAATGCATGTTAGATATCTTAAATAAATATTAAAGAAAAAGAAGAGAAAGAAGAAGAGAAAGAAAGGAAGAAAGAAGAAGGATAAAACGGGTTAGTTGCTATACCCGAAAAAGTTAAATTTTAACAAATTTCTCGCACATTACTTGAACGACTACGGTGATTATAATGTGGTCATCAATGCCGATCAACTTAGTGCTAATATATGACTTACATTTCTCTTCACGATGATTACTGCCTTTGGAGAGAGAGAGAGAGAGAGAGGGAGAGGGGGTAAGGTTATGATGACGATGGTAATAGTAATGATGATTCATAGCTTATCGTCTGTTAGTTTATAAAATTGATTTTCCTTATTCATTTATCCCCCCCCCCCCCCCACTACACTAAAGTCATTACTAAACTACGGAAATCGGACGCACTCAGGGGGTAGTTACAACCTAACGACACTCTCCTACTTTGCAGCAGAGCTGCATTGCGTTTTGATTAACTATTCTGCGTATATAAAGGGTTATAAACAAATAGACTTTATCGTACCGTATTCTGATTCGATGAAAATGTCTAGACGAACAATCGTATGCAAATTACACTCTTCTCTAGTCCTAACCCTTCACATAACCCTAGTGCTAACCCTTTCCCTCACCCCAATTCATTATCATGAATGGTGGGTTATTCTGTAGCTAAGCCCTAATGGGTGTTTTACCTGATGTTCTTAATAAAATGCTACCCCGCCACCCCCTTTAAGTCCAACTGAAGCACGATAGTGGGTAAAGTTCAAAGATTGGGGTATATGGTGGTACGGTTACCTATATAGTTTAAGTTTCAACAAGAATATGATGATTATTATTTTATTTACCTTTATATAGGGCTAAGGAATATACATGTAATCTGTTTTTTACCGTGTGGTCTAGAGCTGAGGTTTATGAGTATGCTAGGCAAGGGTTAGGGTAAGGGTTAAATTGACGATTTATGGTTATTTTTAGGGTGTCAGCCTCTAAAATTACAGCGTTAGGTATACGTTTTGGCAAGGGAAATGGTAGAAAAGAAGACGACGATCAAATTAAAATTAAAAAGGAAAAATAATATTTTTACCATTTAATTAAGACTGCAGAAACTCTGTCTTCCAGAAAAGGCGAGGGATATTATTTTGTTTCCCTTTTATATTAAAAAGGAGATACATCGATTTTTGCCCCCTCTACATTACCATAATTTTGTAATTTTGCAGTGTGAAAGGTATTATTTTTTTGTTTTTTGTCTGAAGCATTCGATTTTGATCCCTTTAATGGGGTCAAAGAAAAAAGTTAGGTATAAGAGAGCAGTTTATATGGTGCAGATTCTTCTAAGAGCACCACATTTGACCCAGATGTCGACCTTACTATACCATTAAAACAATTTACCGGCGCCAAGAAGGGTGCCCTCTGTTGCCGTCATTTTGGTCAAATTCAAAATGGCCGCCAGATGAGCTGGAATCATAAAGATATTTACTAAATCAGTTAGTAGTATATATCTCTATGGCTGGAATGCAATTATAATTTCAAACGAAAAGTGCTAGCATAAAGATATTTCCTACAAATATGGGATTTACAGGTATAAACAATCTTGTTTTGATGTTATTTTATCGTTCGATGTCAAGAAGGGCGTCCCATGGGATCAGCATTTTAGGTAAAATCCCAAATGGCCGCTATTTGAGTTGATGGTCAAATTAAAATATACAGGGATTGCGATTCAGATGTTGATCCACTAATTTGATCATGTGACCGCCATATTGGGTTAAATCAAATATGGCCTCTGCAAGTCAAATGCAATTTCAAAACGACTAGAATAATAACAGTTTTTACGAAATATGGGTTCTTAGGTAAAGAGAATTATGATTCTGATGATATTTCATCGATTTAATGTCAAGAAAGGGCTAAGATAACATTGAGTTACAAGTGAGTTAAGCAAGGCGCCCCCGGGACCATGATTTTGTTAACATCTTACATGTAAATAGCTGCCATGTGATGGGATTGACAGGTACAGAGAATCTAACGGTCATATAACTTCACCAGTTTGATGACAACTGTTTTGCCCTAGGTGCACATGTAGGTAACTTAAATAACAAAATCGTCTGCCCAGAGCCCCTCCATCTGTCGGGGTCTAAGAAGGTTAAAGATAAACTTGAGTTCTGGTAATGCGATTGCATTGTGAAAGAAAAGGTGTGGAATGGATCAGAAAAGTTGATCATATAGCATGTAAGTAATGGTGTGTAATGCAAGGTTCTGGAGTCATCAAAATCATCATAAATTTGGCAGAGTCTTGGTAAAGTAACAATCACTTACACAGAAAGATGTATATGGGACAACACACATGGTGTCGGGGCTGGTACTACCCTGATTTCCTTATCTTTCTATGCTCATTACTCAGCCAGTATACATTTTCTTCCAAAATTGTTTGGCACATGACATTTATTTGTAATCTTGAACATTCAGTGTAAGTTTCGTTAGATTCTGTGAGAATTCATTTTCTTTTTTTACCAGAACTCAAGTTTATCTTTAAGACTCTTTATGTAACCACAACATTTTACCCAGGCCATTAATGTAGCATATACCACACATGTTCTATTTTTGTAAGTGCACTAAGACAGGCACCATTTTCGTTTCATTTGTTTATCATTTCTATCTCTCCTAGGTGTTTCGTTTGTTTTGACTCTCTCTTTGATCATGGTCAACTTCATTTATCGCTCCCGAAGAAATTCATTCTCTTTCTCTCTTATCTTTTCTTTCCCTCTTTCAGATGTATGATATTAACATCATAATAATACATATGTGTCATACAGCTAACTTTTTGTGTGTCTGTGTGTTTGAAACATTTTCCGCGATGTTGATACTAGATCAATTTAATTTTAAGAGCTTTCTATCCACCCTTTGTCGAAAGCCAAAAGCAATATGATTCAGCTTTGTTTTGTTTGCGTTTGCCTGCCTGTGGTATTCACCTCCAATTCAAGAACGGTTGGTATGAAGCTTCAAGGGTGTCTTCGCTAACTTCCACACTCATCATGAGCAGGAACATCTTTTGGAAGTCGGAGAACATGGTCACAAAGTCGCCATCGTGCTTCATAAGGTAGAGGTTGAGTGGTCCAAATTATAAAACGCTTTGTTGGGGATACCTGTCTGTCGATTACCAAGGAGATTATGTTATTGCTTTTGGTGGAAAATTTCCGTTTCGTCAGTTTGTTGTGGGGTGAGAAACAAACGCATAGTATAGCCGAATATGGGCAACATCCTCACCATCTTAAAGCATCGAACCAAGTTTCATCGCCATTTACCAATCTACCCCCCGTTGTCCTTGTAGTACTAAGTGTAACCAATGTATGTCTTAATTGGGTTGCATTGGTGAACAATTATTTCCGTCTCCTCCGTGCTGTCTCCTCCACTGTCTTGAAAAATACTCCTGAGTGTTTTATCAGCATCATCCATGCATATTACATCTAGATAAATTCTATCATCTCTAATGTTTCTTGTCGGTAATTTCTGCAAAGATCAAGAGGCGCTGATTCGAGATACATTACAAATAGGCTTGGAGACAGATTGTCTCCTTGTAGGGTGCCGAGGGTTGTGGTAAATGGGTCGCTATTTCCCTTCTGCAGCCTTGGTTCTAGTGATGTTTCAGCTAGAAGAATTCGGATTGATGAATATAGTTCCGATTTGTATAGGACAGTCTCAATAACTTCTCGAAACATGTTTCTCCTCATTGCAGATATATCAAAAGCCTGACTCTTATCCAGTACAAGGATTTCGCAATCTGCTCACACTGTTGGCCCCCAAAGGTAACCGAACACAAGCTGTTCACCGGGCTGCTCAGTGCCGTCACCAGAAAAATAAATGTGGAGCTTAATCAGGGATCGTGATGCTTCTGTGGCTTCCACAATATATGACAAATATGTCAGGTATGGCTTGAATGACTGTGTTTGCATCATTATTTGAATTGCTAATGCCTAGGTCACATTTGCTCTACGGCTAGGATACGGCGGCCGTACGCCCCCGAAATCGAGAGATACTTGCGGCGGCAGCAAAGAATTTACGGTGGTCTCAGGGTCACCCTATTTTTAGCCTGGATTACATTTTCCCCGGGCGCCGTACGATTTTTCGTGCGATTTGGGGGGCATCATAGGAGGCTACGGGCTACGATGTTTGTGTTTACATTATCTACGAACACCGTGCCATTTCTTGTATTGGCCCTCGGGGGCAGGCCGGGGCAAATCCGTACGGAAGCTGCTCGGCTGTACGGAGGCTGCCCGTGCGGGGATTGTGCAATGACACTATAAGGCATGTCTAAGGATTTTTCAAATTTGTATAAGTTTCTGCGAAACAAAATTGTAGAGGCCGCGAAACCCGTAAATCCGTACAAAAATCTCACGGCTGCCTCCTGCCTCCTTACGGAGGCCTCACGGGAAAAGGGATACGAGCAGAATATGGGCTCCATAGACTAATCGCAGGCCAAATGTAATCCAGGCATTAACAGGCCGTACGGGTCACCGTGGAAAAAAACACGGAGTTATAACTATTTTTATTTCTAGGTTCGTCGTAACGATTAGAGACGCCGTAGCGCCATGCCGTAAAGCGGTTCCACGGCGACCGTACGTCGGGCGTACGGTGGCCTTGCGTTTTATATACTCCAGGAGTGAAGCGGTAGCATCAGTGTGGCCGCAAGGTCGCCGTATGGTACCCCTTTGTCCACCTTGCGGGCACCTTGCGTCTGCCTTAGTATTTGTCAAAAACCTACGGCCGCCACAGGGACGCCCTGAGGCGACCGTGCGTCATCACTTCAAAGGCCGTACGCCAGCCACAGATTTTCTGTCTCCATGAATTCAAAATACACCTCGTGCGGCTACCCTAACATAATATGAGACCGCTACCGTATGTGACCGTGGGAATGCTGCGGCGGCCCTTCAATTGCTATTGGCCGTAGATATTTTAGACCGCACGGCCGCCTCGGCAAATGTGACCTAGGCATTAGACAGGGATCCGTCAATGTCACATTTTGATCGGCTCGCCGCGCTCCCTCGCCTAGTAATATGATCCTTAGTACTGTAAAATTGAGAACCGTTGTTCCGTTAGGCATGTACGTTATGTTTTATGTGAAAAATAATTCTGAATTATCTCTTGTGTGTTAATGGTAAAAAATTTCACTTTAGGTACACGTGTAGATGAACTTATCATTTTTCTCTATTGGTCGTGTACCACATCACTTAACATATATAATGATATGGTCACAACCCGCCCTGTGTCTTTTTGCACGTGCGTGGTAGGCATTATGCTCGCAAAAAGCGCTTGCGAGGCTTGCAAAGAAGTAAAACGGCCGTGCGAGTCACGTACGTTCATTATAAAAATAATAATAGCAATCAAAAATACCCAAAAATGTAGCCACACGGAGAAATTATTGGACATATTAAAAACTTCCTGCAGGCGCTTGCGTGTTCCGACCAGTGAGTCCGACGCAAGGATTTTTGTTTACACAATCCGTCGTAGAGCAGACGCAGAGAGTTTCAAGACCGTTGAATATTCATCAATTAAAAGCGCCACAAAAATTGTTAGCAGAATTTTTAGTGCCGGACTTTATTTCATTAAAATAGCCATTTGGGTGAAAAGATGCAAGATGCAGACATGACGTACAAAGAATTGGTATTTGGTCTCGCTAATAACTTCATATTGGAGAGACGTTGATCGTGAAAAGGCTGGGAATTTTTCATATTCTGAACCTTACAAGAAAAAATTTGGCAAAATAGTTACTGACACATGGTGTTATACAGAAAAAAGAAAATAAGGTAGTGAAATGTTTTTTTGGTCACTCAATAAATTTATACAATTGTGAAATTGAATTAGGACAAGAGGCGTCAACCCAATTGTTAGCAAATCAGTGCCTGTCTAGATGTCTGTTTTTAAATGGAATGTCCTGTTACCTTAAGTCCTGATTTTCCAGGAAACCTTACTCTTCAGACATTTGCGAGGAGTTAAAGAAAGATTGAGTTCCTTTGTCAGCTTTCTTACTCTTTTTAATTCAGTATGTAAGTCTAGAGTATCTCAGAAAAAATGCCCACTGACAATGTTTTTTTCCAAATGCCCTTGTATTCGAAATAAGGATAAGAGATAGCTAAAAGTTTGAACCAAACTTCCATGTCACATAATAGCCCGATAAGTGCATTTCTATGTGCAATTCATATGAATGTCGGTAAGAATGAGTCGATTTCTAATATCATTTTCACTTTTCTAAAATCTCACAACATACTCAAATTGTATTTACTACAGTGGGTCCCGACAGAGATACCAAGATAGTTTGACTGAGATTACAGACGAAGGTTATGGTAGGTATCCCATGTAAAGTCAACTTTTGGTAATTTCCACAAATCTTTACAGAGATTATTTTTATCTTAGTTCATGTATATGTATGGCAAGATATCACCAACTTTATGCTAAGCCTACGATGTGGTAATTCGCTCTATATCCCACTCAATTAGTTGAATATTCATCAATTAAAAGCGCCACAAAAGTTTTAGCAGAATTTTTAGTGCCAGGCTTTATTTCATTAAAATGGCAATTTGGGTGAAAAGATGCAAGATGCAGACTTGACGTACAAAGAATTGATATTTGGTCTGGCTGCTAACCTCATATTGGAAAGACGTTGATCGTGAAAAGGCTGGGAATTTTTCATATTCTGAAAATTACAAGAAAATTTTTGGCAAAAAAGTTACTGACACATGGTGTAATTGGTGTTATACAGAAAGAAAAAAAAAGTAAGCAAAGTGAAGTGTTTTGGGGTCACTCTTTAAATTTTTTAAATTGTGAGAGTGAATTAGGACAAGAGGCGTCCACCCCATTATTAGCAAATCAGTGCCTGTCTATATGTCTGTTTTTAAATGGAATGTCCTGTTACCTAAAATTCTGATTTTCCAGGAAACCTTACTCTTCAGACTTTTGCGAGGAGTTAATGAAAGATTTAATTCCTTTGTTAAATTTCTTACTCTTTTTAATTCAGTATCTAAGTCTAGAGTATCACAGAAGAAATGCTCACTGACAATGAATGTTTTTCAAATGCCCTTGTATTCGAAATAATGATAAGAGATAGCTAAAAATTTGGACCAAACTTCCATGGCACATAATAGCCCGATAAATGCATTTCTATGTGCAATGCATATGACTGTCGGTAAGAATGAGTCGATTTCTTATAATTTTCACATTTCTTAAATCTCACAACATACTCCAATTGTATTTACTGCAGTGGGTCCCGACAGAGATACCAAGACAGTGGATACCGAGATTGCAGACGAAGGTTATGGTAGGTATCCCATGTAAAGTCAACTTTTGGTAATTTCCACAAATCTTTACAGAGAATAGTTTTATCTTAGTTTATGTATATGTATGGCAAGATATCACCAACTATATGCTAAGCCTACGATGTGATAATTCTCTCTATATCCCACTCAATTAGTTAAATATTCATCAATTAAAAGCGCCACAAAAGTTCTAGCAGATTTTTAGTGCCGGACTTTATTTCATTAAAATAGCCATTTTGGTGAAAAGATGCAAGATGCAGACTTGACGTACAAAGCATGGGTATTTGGTGTGGCCGCCAACCTCATATTGGAGAGACGTTGATCGTGAAAAGGCTGAGAATTATTCATATTCTGAACCTTACAAGAAAATTTATGACTAATTAGGTAGTGACACATGGTGTTATACAGAAGAAAACAAAATAAGCGTTGTGAAATGTTTTTTTGGTCACGCAACTGTAGTACAACCGTCTTATCGTCCCAGTGCTGCCCTGCAAGATCCCTTACGCTTTCCTTCGCAATCGTGGGCAGAAATTAATTCCACTGAACTGGTTTGGATAATGTGAGGGTCTTGCAAAGGTCGAATTACGGTAATCGTAATTAAATATAGGGTGATCGACGGGCTGCCTTGCATTTGGAAAAACGGCAATAGGTTCGTAAAACACGACGTATGCACCCATAGAAGCGTTAAGCTCGGCGCACACTACACACTATGAACATGACGGACAAAGAAAGAGGACAAAATATACAGTTCCTCAGGTAGACAAAGGAACATCCTTTCACTGCTATTATGTAAAAATGTGTAGAACAGGTGTCACATGCATATTCACCTTTTTTACACATTTTTTACACATTTTTACATAATAGCAGTGAAGGGGTGTTCCTTTGTCTACCTGAGGACTGTATATTTTGTCCTCTTTCTTTGTATTGTCCGTCGTGTTCATAGTGACACGATCTGACTACGATCCGATTTTGGAAAAATCTGTGGTACCACGTTTTATGAACATTTAAACATGTAAAATCTTAATGATCGAGGATCTGAATAATCCTTTGATTATTAAAAAGAAATCTTAATTTCAAGGGATTTTATGCTTCCTTGTAGGGAGAAAGACTAAATCGGCTCAGAATCGGAGTGACGTCAGACCAGTAGTGCGATTGTTTATGATCGAAAGTAGATTCGGCTTATTCTGACTAAAAAAAGCCAAATGCACTGAAATTCTTGTTGTATATATTTGTTATCGATTTTAAGAACTTAAATCAGGAAGAGAGTGGTTGTTTAGATTTCCATATCCTATATATCTGCCTTTCTACGAAAATCAGATCGCAAGAGGATCGTGGACTATAACTTTGCGTTGGGCTTCACGAAAAAGAAAGGTTGGGATAGGGCAGTGCCCCATTAAATTGTACTGAAACGCGAAACCTTTGCACCGCCACGGATTTTTTTTTTTTTTTTTTGGAACAGTTAAAACTTTGAGGAGGCGCGATAGCTCAGTCGGTAGAGCAGTCAGTGGCGGATCCAGGGGGGCCGGGGGGCCCGGCCCCCCCCCCCCCCCCCGGGAAAAAAAGAGTGTATTTTTACATTTGTTAACGTTAATTTTACCTTTTTTTGGAGATGGGCCCCCCCCCCCCCTCGCGCTCAAGGGGGGGGGGTGAAATTTTTCAAATTTTCGAGGCCCCAAAAAAAATTAGTGCTCACTAAAAAATAATGTGATTTTCTCTTTGAAATTCAGATACCATTCGCCAAATTACTCTTTGGTACCATTTCTTCAAGTAGTTTCTAAGTACTCATGCGTGAAATTGCATCGCATGAAAGAAGAGGACCTAAGCTTTACAAATATGTGTCATTTATTAATTATAATTGTGATTAAGTTATGATAAAAACATCCATAATTCTCGGTTTTGTTTTTCTGGGACGCACTGTATAGGGATAATGGCTCTGTAGAAAACAATGGTACTGACCCCTTCTCCCATGACCAAACTTAACTACACAACTGTAGTAGGCCTACAAGGGGGAGATCAAAACGACTGAGCGATAGATCTTTTGCATTTAACCCTCAGAAACGTATTTTATCTATAGACAAATTTGCAAAGGAGCACTGCAATAAAACGCTTTAGAGTTTCAATTTGTTAACATTGATAAGCGGTTTTCGATTCACTTCTACAACCATTCTGGAAATAAATAGCTTATGAAAAGTTATTTTGAACTCCGGTATATATTGGGGATATTTAGCAAGAAACTGATGAAACATGTAATAGGGAACAAAGCAGGGCAAACATTACTGGTACTTTTCACTCAAATTTAAACCTGTTAAAAATGCTCTGTTTATAAGATTTCTTTTTAAGTCCTTTTCTAATCCACCTTACCCGTCTCGAAGATAAGCAACTGTAATTCGTACTAATAACAATCCTCATGTTTTGAGTTTTTACCAAGGATTTTGGGAGTGATCTAAAAGAAAACTATTAAGTGTTTGATAAGATTAACCAATGTGTCATCATCATTCACATTTATTTTTCTTCTTTATGACAGACCAATCTCAAAGGATTCTTTGCCGGAAGTGTGACTCATTCATAGCCAACACGTCCAATGTGATAAATACCAAGAAATCAAGCCATGCTCTTAAAACAAGGATCGCCAAAATCATGGGTGAAAGCTGCCAGGTACAACCCATGAAGTGCTTTGACAATTTTGACAAAATAACGGAAGAATGTGAGTCATCAAGTCATCATGTCTGTACTTCATTTACAAAGTCCTATTCACTATTTATACTTTTAAAGCCATAGTATATACTCGAATCTTTAACACGAAATTCCCTCTAGGGCCATCTCATGTCAGCTGTAGTAGAATGGTCCCGTAACACGCTGTTGGTTCGGTCTCGCATCGAGTCCTCAGTCCGCAATACAAAGTGGATATTAGATATAGGGTTATGCACTGCTGACAGGTTAACCATTAAATGGCGCTGTGCAATAAGTACTAGTGTCCTAGGGCGGAAAGTTCATCGGTTCAGTATCGCTTTAAATTTTCATTTATGGTACAGTCTATACAAGTATGTAATTCTCTGCACCGCAACTACGGTATTTGGCCAGCACCGGCCAAGGGTATATTTGGCATAGGCACTTTCGGTTTGGTAATGCATAGAAATACAATTGATCAAGAACTGGAAGTTCGATAGAATTATAGTTTCGGAACCAATAAAAAGTAACAGATTATTTTGCTGCCTCCAAAGATCGCATCAAATCATCGGGGGAGTTCACGAAACCTGAACAATAGTTAAGTAAAATAAGGAATGAGTTGACACTACTTTACATTCTCTATGAATGCCGGGAAAAAAACGTTGTTATATCTTGTACCTCGGTATACGTATCTACGCATGAGTTGAGCTGCGCAATGTAGAAGAAGGTCGCCATCTACTGCCGAACATCGTATTTGCAGTATGATCACATAAAGTTGTATACTATCACCCGTATCAGGACAATACCCCCCCCCCCCCCCCAGGACAATTACCTCTAAGGACAAGTCAACCCTGATTTTTTTTTCTCTTTATCTCTTCAGAGGGACTTTATTGTTCCATTTCAAAATACATATATATTATTTACAAAACAAGTAAAATGAAACATGAATTATATACAAGATCAACATAATATCTTAAAATGATCATTTTAACATTTCTAATACTTTCTTAACTTCTTCAATATCGAAGTATTTTATATTTTCTTTGTATTTCAAATAACATTTTAATGATGAAATAAAATTATTTATTAACCTCTTTGGATTGGTTGGTACTTCTCCAAAGTTCCGCTTTACGTAGTCTTTGTATATAACTAGTTGAGCATAATTTATCCAAAAATTAAGTAAAGTATATTTTCTGTTATCTATTTTATATCCAATCAATAACATTTTCATATTAATTTCAATTTCTATTTTAAAAATGAAATATATAATTCTTGAGATAATTTTCCAGAAAACTCTTAATTTCTTGCAACGAAATATAAAATGTTCAATAGTTTCTTTTTCACGACAAATTTCACATTCGTTAGACTGTACGATTTTCCATATAAAGAGATTGTCTTTAGATGGCGATATTCTATGAATTAATTTAAAATTATATTGTTTGATCTTATTGTCTCTTATGTTATTAAATTTGAACTGAAATACATCTTTCCAAACAAATGTTTCTGGTAGGCCTAAAATATTTTGCCAAAAATGGAAACCAATTTTCTCTTTTTTCTTTTCTAGCATTAAATTATAATAACTTTTCGCCGTAGTAAATTCAACGTTTATAACATCTAAAGTTGTATCAATGTACATTGTTTCATTGAGACTTGGAGCTTTGTTTAAACGTAAATGTTGTGACCAATATTTTGGGAATGCTTTTTTTAATTTTGACATTTTAAATAAAAACAACAGATTCTTTACATCAAAATGGTTATTGAATAGAGAGTTATCTATCCAAGTACCTTGATTTATAACATGTTTGATTAGACAAATTCCTTTTTTTATCCACGACGGGAAATACAGAGGTTTATTATCAATTACAATATTACTATTATTCCACAGTATTTCATTGGGAATATCTTTTACTTCAAATTTATTTACATATCGAATTTCTGACCATGTGCAAAGCAAATCCATATAAAACATTGGTAAATTTCTTTTTTTACATATCATTTTCATGTGTTTAATATGACAATTATACTGTAAACATAACGGCATCCCGCCAACTCTTTCAGTCCAAAATGAAAATAATGTCTTCCACATTGCATCATCTGCATTAAAAAACTTATATATCCAAGATAATCTAAGTGAATTAGCTTTCAAAATCAAATCAACCATACCAAACCCCCTTCTCTTTCTGACTTGATACAAACATTCCGTTTTACTTTTTCACGTTTAGAATTCCATATAAATGTATATATAGTCCTATGTAAAGCCTTGCATATATGAATAGGCATTGAGACAGCTGTACCTAAATAGACGAGCTGAGGAATTATCAAACATTTTATAATTATTATTTTTCCATAACAGGTCAGTCGTCTCATTTTCCACGTCTTAAGAATATTATAAATTTTTTCAACTTTCCCCTCCCAATTCATACTGCTAACATATTTATCATTTTTACCAACGTAAACACCTAAATGTTTAATTGGTTCTTCTGTAAATTCAATATCATATTTTGTCGTATCTAATTCTTTCATTTTCGTTACTTTTGTTTTATTCAAATTAATCTTTGGGCCTGCAAAATATTCAAAATCGTCTAACTCTTTCATAACATTATCTACTGACTCTATTGAATTAACAAATAATGTGGTATCATCTGCGAATTGTGTTATCTTTACTTCGCTAACCCTCTGAACTTCTATATCTTTGGTTGTAATATTTATCCCTCTTATTGTATTGTTTTCTCGAATTTTATTTGCTAATATTTCTGCCACTAATATAAATAACGAAGCTGATACTGGGCAGCCTTGGCGAACGCCCTTTTGAATATAAAAAGTTTCAGATAGCCACCCATGCTGTGACACCCTACCATGGGCATTTGTGTATAAAGTTTTAATCCATCCTATAAAGGAAACTTTGAAATTCATACGTTTCAATGTCTCAAAAAGAAATGAGTGATTTACATTATCAAACGCCTTTTTGAAATCTAAAAATAAAATGATACCGTCAATATTTGTTAATTTACAATAATCAATAACATCTTGTACAAGTCTTATGTTTTCACTTGCCATTCTACCCTTCACGAAACCTCTCTGATCGGCCGAAATTATACTTGGCATATTTGGTTGTAGCCGTATTGACAAAACACGTGCTGCAATTTTATAGTCTATATTAAGGAGATAAATCGGTCGCCAATTATCAAGAGAACCCTTGTTTCCCTTTTTATACAAAAGAGTAAGAATAGATTGACCTTGTGTGAACGAGAGCTCTTGCCTTTCATACCCTTCATTTAAACTATTTATCACCATGTCCTTTATCTGTTCCCAAAAACACCCTGATAATAATTTGGTTTTAATTTTGGCGGCGGTAATTGTCCTCGAGGGGGGGGGGGTGATTGTCCAAGGGGGTTACTTTTCAAGGGGGTAATTGTCCACGGAGGTAATTTCCTGGGGGGTAATTGTCCTCGAGGGGTGGTCGTCCTTGGGGGTAATATTCCGGGGGGGGTGTTGCACGGTGCATTAAAATGAACAATGTGCTTCTTCCCAACCCGAAATTGGACCTTGAATTAAAACAATCGAATTAAAACTTCGTGAAATCCATCAGTAAAAACTAAAGAAAATATTTTCACTTGAAACATCACAGTGTCTATGGTTGATGTATTAATTTTATGGAGCCCGATATGAAGGAACAGTTTATCAAATAATAAAATTATTATATTCCATTTTCTTAACAAGAACGGACAATATGGTAGTTGACGTATAGAACATCGTGTTTGATAAGCTCAGATCATTCTTTTGTTTCCAAATGCTAATGTCTTTTTTATAATTATTATTCAAACCGTACCTTCTTCTATTGAAAATAATTGCAAGGAAGAATTACTGGGTGTAGAATTTCAGATTCACGATAATATTCTATTGTGAAACAATGAAAGAGAATTTTTTTTTTTAAGAAAAAAGGTTTATATATCAATGTAGGATTTATGGTGTATGAACGGCTCATAACAAAAACTAAATATTTCTGCCATATGTCATAAAAACTGTACCAGGAAGAGTTAATGATATATATTCATGCATTCATGTATTCATGTATTCATGCAGTAATCGACCGATATGATGTGATCACCCTGACTACCGCTGGTGTGAAACTGGATGACGAGGTAACATTTATTTCAAGGGGGTCTGACGAATGTTGATAGGCATGCCGCATGCCTCCCTATAATTGTTATACTTTCTTATCCGTACAATCAAAATTCATTATTTTTATTTTATTTGACCTTGTTTTAGTTTATATCATATCTAGCTTACATATTATGATACATCACTCATATTTCTTCTCATAAAGCTGTTTTATAAATGACGATGTATGCTATGATGAGCATTGAATCTGTTCAACCA
Organism: Strongylocentrotus droebachiensis; assembly: GCA_035222895.1. Classification (NCBI taxonomy): domain Eukaryota; kingdom Metazoa; phylum Echinodermata; class Echinoidea; order Camarodonta; family Strongylocentrotidae; genus Strongylocentrotus; species Strongylocentrotus droebachiensis. The sequence continues at coordinate 39,665 of JAVYIG010010706.1, forward strand.
ACGAGGTATTACCTCTTGAGTTGCAGATACATACTTGTATTGAAGAAGGTTCCGAGCCACCACTCCAAACATGACAAATATTCGCTTCCTTTGGAGGTGGTGAAACCAATTAAATAACTCTCTTTTGCATTACGAAGAGACACAAACAATGAGAGATATTGAGTTAAAATGATAAATAGCTTTCGAGGACCGAAATGTTTATGAATGCTTGCATTAACCGTGTATACAAGCGAAGTTATTTAGCACAAATATATAATATTTTAAATGTGTGTTGCACAAATGGAAAGTGTTTTATTTGATACAAATTGTGTATTACTTAAGTCTAGTTTAATAAGCAATGCCAATGCGTAGGGATGATTATTTTCTTTCTGTAACCCCTTTTTTGGGGTCTTATAACAATAACTCCCTATTAAGTGCTTGAGGGTGGCTGGAAAGAGTATTGAATCACAGTGTTTAAAGGGATCGTCTAACAATGTTAAATCTGAGATGCATGGCCCTGCGTGTTATCAGTGTCTGTGATATGGTGTAATATTAAAGCCCTAACAAAATAGCGATTCAAAATGATCAAGAAGTGCCTCAAAAAAGTAAAAATCTTTGAGTGACCGGTTTTACCATACTCGTTTTCCCCAATAGACTATAGTGTTATGAAAACCGTTTGGCAAACGCAAAATTTGATTTCAATTTCCAATCATAAATATCTCGATATTCAGACAGGCGATTGGCTTGTAAAAGTCATGGGGTTCCTGACTGACCTAAAGGTTTATAATTATCATTGCAGCATGAGCTAAATCCAGGATTTTGTTTCAGAATCTGAGACAAAGTTACCGGATCCCTTTAATGTATGATAACTTGGGAACGGAATGGTCCCTCTTCCCAATTTCTCTTATTTGATGTAGTTTCTATTCACTGTAGTTTAATACAGGGATTAATAATTCAGCCCATTTTTACCCTAATTGAAAATTCTAAAAAGTTATATCAGTCAAATTCTGTTTACAGATCATTCAAAATACTTTCAAAGAATTGTATTTTATATCTCTAGCACTTACTTTGGGATGATTACTCGTAAAATTGTGATTCTTGAATGTTTTGTCCGACCTCTCCGTAACTGTCTCACTTTACCCTTTGCACTTTCCCGTTAACACCGCGGGTGACACACTTCTCCACATTCAATACTTCTTGTTTAAATGATTAATTGCGTAAAAACTAAATGATAAGGAGGATGTCTCATAAATATGACGTGAAATAGCCTAATATTAAATTACATAGCACATAACTATGGATAGTCTCAAACGATCGAAATATACACATTTACAGGGTAAACAGTCTTGCATCGTGATTCTTGTTCCCCCTTAATCAACCCCTTCTCCCATATCATGTTTTAAAAGATGAATCAGAGAAACGACGGGTTTAATGAGTACCAGGGACATAGATGTGCCAGGTGCAAAGAATGCTTAAATCAAGTTGGTTGGTAAGTCTTTGAAACAACAACAATATTTTGTTTTACGAGAAAAAAAATAACTATTGATTGATAAATTGGTTCACATTTGTTAAATGTGTCCTCTTCATGGGCCTCCTGTTCGCAATAGCCTACTTTCTTCAAATTATTATTATCATCATCATGTTGTTATTGTTAATATTGTTATCGTAATTAATATTATTGTTTAGCCGTCTATCAAGACAGTGAGAGGTAAAAAAGAAAGTGGAGTAGGTATATTCACAATTGTATATTCATATTGTGGAGAGAATTACTGTTTTTTATTGGTCAATGTTTCATTCGAGGGGTTAGGGGGAAATATGTTTGTGTAAACAAAATTAATATAGGGCATTTAAAGCAAATACTGGCTCAACTAACCACACACACATCGGCTCAACTAACACCACACCCACCATTTTGAATTCATCGTGGAGAAAAGTGAAAGTCTTACTAGACTCAAATCAAATAATAAGGTTAAAATGATATACAATGATACCCCTTTAAACTGTATCATGATAGTCAGTTAATTCTATAAGGTGTAGAAAATATGAGGACATGTCCACTTTTCACGGAATTCACTTTGAACAGCAGGATTCAAATGTTGTTGATTTACAAAAGCTTGTAGTCTGCATCCCTGTGTCAAATTTAGCACATGTGTTCCCTGCACCATAAGGTAACACCTGATAGCAGCATTTCATTTTTTTTAAATGGTCATGGTTTATTTTAGAGGGGTTGGCTCAACTAACCAACCGGCTCAACTAACCTGAGTCTCCCCATATGATGGGCAAAAACATCCATTATAGGTCTTTAGGATGCCTGGAGACCCCTCATTTTTTCCATTATAGGATAGAGTATGAGTCGGAGATATGAACTCAAAATGCGAATTTGAATATTATGACGTCAGCATATTTATGGAAAATTGATTGTATCTCTCTAAATATTGATCGATTTTCTTTCAAATTGTCATAGGTTGTAGCTAAGACAATTTTTACGAGATCACATACTACCATTTTTCATTTTGATGACGTAATCATAGCGAAAATTTCAATTAAAGGCGACATATAAGAATTTTCTTAATTTGCGTGTTATGCCTATGGGAGCTGACTTTTTCTGGAATCTTCATTCTACATGCCACTCTAGTTCGAGTAATATCTCGAATTATTTGTTCTGATTTTTTTTCCAAGACACGAAATGTGACTTTTATTTTTAATCAGATATTGGGATCATGATGATATTTTAATAACAAAATGTGATTTGAGAATCCCATTTTCCGTTTACGTGTAATGTCTTTGTGGAGTATTTTGGTATAGGTATAGTAGTGGTCAGGCGCGCACGCAGGGGGGGGGGTTTGGGGTTCAACCCCCCCCCCCCCTTTAGTTTTTTTTATGTGTATGTTTTGTGTATGATTTTTGTGAAACCCCCCCCCCCTTTTGATTTGTTTTTTTTTGTAATAAGAAAAAAAAAAAAAAAAAAAAAGGATGCCAATGGCTGACCTAAAAAAGGTGACCTTACCCCCCCCCCCCTCCCCAACGGAACAAAATGTCAAATTTTCAAATTGCGAGACCAAAAAAAAAAAAAAAAGTGTCGTCTTACCCTCCCCCCCCCCCCCCCCCCTCCCCAACGGAACAAAATGTCAAATTTTAAAATTGCGAGACAAAAAAAAAAAAAAAGTGTCCTCTTACCCCCCCCCCCCCCCCCCCCCCCCCCCCCCAACTGAGCAACTTTTTGGCCGGCGCAATTTACAAATTTTCCTGAGTCGTTGCGAAATTTTGGGCCCGGTTTTAAACCCCCCCCCCCCCCCCCGCCCTTGAAAAAAATCCTGCGTACGCCACTGGTAGTGGTTAAGGCAAAAGCCTCCCGTTCCGGCGACGATTCCCGGTGGGTCACTTTTGTATAAGACCACCTATTGATTTCGTCAGAATTTTCCTTTTTATTTTTTTTTTTTAATTTTCTCCTACCCCATTTTTGTATGCAGAGGATAAGTCAAGATCAGTACAGTCAATTTCTTTAAACTTTAATACAGGTAAAGGACATCGTCATGAGACGTGACAGCAACATTTTTAAGGTCATCAAGTTATCACGACGTCATCCAGGCGCCATATTGTGAAATTTTCTGAAAATCAACTCATGATCATTTCTTCATAACAGAGAGTCAATTCTCATTCATATTTATCATGATGAAGGTCAAATTTCCGTCAGTCCAATTTTCAGGTCAATAAACGCCATGTCGTAGCTAAAATAAAAATAGAGTTATCGTGAATGTGATTGTTTTGCGTGTTCACTGATCACACAACATAACTCTTTTTTATTTTAGCTACGAGGAGTTTGCACAGACAATAAGACACATGATAACTAGTATTCCCTTTTTGTTATTTTATTGAGGTATAAATCGTACACTTGCAGTGAGGCAATATGAATGACTCGGAATAAGAATGACATAAATGAGAAATGAGAATATTGCACGGAGATAAATTGGTCATGTACTAAATGAGATTGACATGAATGAATGCAGTGAATAAATTAAGCTTACGACAAAGTAAAAATGACGTCGTAAGTCCAATGGAAATGATGATCTTTTATGTCTCCGGATGTTTCTAATTTTCTCTAGCTCTTCCCTTTGTATTCTTACTTCACCACTACCATGTTTCCTTACTATCATCTCTCCTTCCAAGTGCATGTATTCTGACTCCTATTTTATCCCTCTGTCCAGCTCATGTATTATTGAATGCATCGTTCTCCATTGGCCCTCTCTTGGGCACCTCTCTCTCTCTCTCCCTCCTCTCTCTCCTATCTCTATTCTCTCTCTCTCTCTCTCTCTCTATCTCTCTCTCTCTCTCTCTCCTCTTCCTCTCTCTCTTGCTCTGTTTCTCTTCCTCTCTCTTGTTCTGCCCTTCTCCTTCTCTTGCTCTGTCTCTGCATCTCTATCTCTCTCTCTCTTTCTACCCTCTCTGCCTCTCCCTCTCTCGCTCTTGCTCTGTTTCCCTATCCTTCTCTTGCTCTGTCTCCCTATGTCTCTGCCTCTCTCTTTCTTACTATCTCAATCTCTCCCTTTCCCGCTTCTGGCTCTCGCTCTCCCTCTTTTATGTCTTCAGATGTTCCTTAGTTTTCTAAAGCCCTCCCCCTTTACCCCCTTGGATTCTTATTTCACCCCTACCATGTTTCCTTACTGTCCTGCCTCCTTTTAAGTGCATGTATTCTGATTCCTCTTTTATCCAGTTCATTTATTTTTACATGATAATACCCCGTCTCCCTCTCTCCTTTTCTATATCTATCTACTCCCACCTCTCTCTCTCTCTCTCTCTCTCTCCATCTTTCCATTAACACCATAGACCCTTTGAAAAAAGCAGGCTTTAAGTGACGAATTCTTACCTTGTTACTTTTGTTGTTGTATTTTTTAATGAGCAAGAAATATTTATCACCATCTAAATAGACCCTACTAGGGAAACAATCTGGCTTACTTTGCTATTCTAGTTACTCCTTTACCTCAGCTAATTCTCATTTCTACATTTATATTTCAGCAGCTTCCCTAAACACCCACCAGCTGTCGCTCGCCAAAAGTTGTATGATCGAAACCCTGTCTCCACCCAAGAAACCTCCTCGTCCCCAGCGAGGGAAATCGTGGTAAGAGAGAAGCATTGTGTCCATTCATCATTTCTAAATAACCTGCTGTTGACGTTATTAAATAGTATAGCAAGCTTATGATAACATGGATTAAAGTTCTGCATTTGTGCAAAACCAAACACATTTTCGATGAAATATACATTTGCTCTATTTATCAGTATTATTAATTGGAGTTCTAATGCCTCGTCATATTTTTCAATAGTTTCCAGGGTATATATAAAGTAATTTCACTTATTTCCATCTATTGTGTAAAAGTAAGAAATGCCACTTATCCCTGCCATGCATACAGACAGCCCCGTACGCAGGGGCGGGGGGTTGGGGGTTAACCCCCCCCCCCCCCCGGTTTTTTTTGTTTTTGTATTTAAAAACACAAAAATGATGCCTATGGCTGACCGAAAAAAGGTGACCTTTCCCCCCCCCCCCCCCAACAGAGCAAAATATCAAATTTTGAAATTCCGAGGCCCCCCCCCCCAAAAAAAAAAAGTGTCCTCTTACCCCCCCTTGAAAAAATCTGCGTACGCTACTGCCTGCAGAGCATTGTTTTTGTCGGAGATTTTCATATCAAATAACGTTCTTTTTCAATATCACTCCCGTTTGCTTTAGACCAAACGTCGAATGTCGGTTGGCCGGTGTCCTTCAATCCTGACCCTCGTACATACTATCTTCCAGATGATTGTCGCTTTGGCCATCATTCTAGCTGTAAGTCCGGTAATTGTAGCAGGCGGCGATATCATCGAACGGGTAACACTACAAGCAGGTAAACCTGGTGAAGTCCCATTCCATCTCCCATGGTCACAAAGTAACACATTCCAGGGTGTTCTTTATTTCACAATTCAGTTCGAATCCAAGTCTCGTCCATTCTGCATTAATGGAGAAACTGATATCGAGGGTTATAAGAGCCCATCCCAGTTACCAAGATTTACAACCTCAGTCACATATTTAGATACTTCTCCCTGCGTGCATCTGATTATAGATACCGTTGATACTCTAGACGGGGATGGTTACATATTAACGGCAGTCTGGCATAGTTTTGAAAACGTTTTGTATGAAACCATAAAGAAGGAGATAGATGTAGAAATCCCCCAAGGACCTGCAAAATGCTTCATCACTCTTAGTGAAAATGGTGACTATTCCTATGAGGTGCACTGTCATGCCACCACTGGAAGCGTTAGAACCACACTATCATGTTACCAGAATGATCGAAAGATTGACGTCAAGGGTGATATTACAGATAATGGCCAGGTTACCAGTGGTATATTCTGGCTACCCGATGACAGTCATTTCTCTTGTTGCTCACATGATGTTACTTCAGATGTAAGTGAAACAGTGTGCCGTGACTTTGCGTGGCCACCTGGCAAAGAAACTGCAACACAATTTGCCAATACTGTACCTACATCGATTACTAAAATCATCGGTGAGCCTGCTACTGAACACCCTGAAACCACTTCAATGACCCAAATGGAATCCCATATAGTGTCGGGGGCTTGTAGGCAATTCATGCTTCCTTCTCTGTGGCACTTCGTCTACTTGTTCTTATACCTCGCCTTTATTACAAATTACTAAAGTGACATGCAAGAGGGAATATTACAGTTTGGTCTAGTAGAATGAAATCCACATTGAAAGGGCATACATATCACAAGTATTGGCCTCACTTTGCGTGATAAGGAAATGGTAATAGTAATAAAGAACTTCTTCACGTATTGTTGATCATACGATATGAAATTTCGAAGGATTATTAATAGTTATCTGTGGTATTCGCTATTAAAGGGAGGCTTTACTACTTCAGCTAGAAGGGATTAGACCACCCAGTGAGCCATCGAGGTCACTGTGATAGGTGGCTATCTCATTAACTCAGCTCTCATTTAACATAAGAAAAAGAGGATCATGGGGGACCAACAGGCACCGATTTGGGAAGTTTTCTATATAGAGGGAGCAAGTAGCTACAAGTAGGACAGTGTGCCTTTAAATGCTGTATATTATTTGTTACGATATTGTTTATGAATTATTTACATGATTAAAAACATGAATTTATTAATGCTTTATAATTATAACGTTGCCCATATTCTGTATACTTTGCTGCATATCTGTAACCATGGACTGGTATCGAAGTCAGACTTCAAGTCAAGCATGACCATTATTACACCTTCTCTCTTATCAATTGCTAACAGAAGATCATGCTTGACTCGGAGAATTGCCGACTCTGTACTGTGATTGGCTTTATATGCAGATTGTAACACTTCATGCAGATCACAACGGTCCAGATGTTTAACTAACTGTTTCGATCATGGTGATCGATCCCGGGGGGATAGGGAATATATCCCCCCCCCCCCCCCAATAATTCACCATCAAAACAAAAATGAAGAGAAAATATTAATGATGAGAACCCGATGAGAGTACTCGCAAGATGACCATCAATATACACATTTTGCTATCTAATTTTCATTAATACATACACATATAAATAGAAAGTGAAGTAAATGAGACAACCGTATATGAGACAAGAATGAATTGAACTCTCGCTCATACGGCTTCATCAGAAATCGATGAATTTATTCAATTTATTCAATCAACAGCATCATAGAAATGCAGTGCGCCACATGCAAAGCCGCAGCGTTAACAAGCAACGAGCTAAATGTTAAGCGAAAAGCGCAAAAGTGCAAAAAAGAAGTAGAGAGTGGGAGAAAGGGATAATGAGAGACAGAGAGGATAGTAACCCAGGTAGCAAGCCCATCCTCCCTTATTGTGATGATTAGACAGAACTAGCAAACAAATTTGCAGGTTTTTTATGAGAAAATCTCTAAGATTATACTGTTCTAGATGAAAAGGAGAAGGGTCTTCACATTTCTGGTATTGTTCAGTCCATAGTTGAGCCCTCTGAATCAGTCAGAAATCTAGGTGTTGTACTTGACTCTTCTTTGACCATGCCTCAACAGGTTACTTCACTTTGTAAGTCATCAAATTTTCATTTGTATAACATATCTAGGATCAGAAGGGTGTTAACTGATGAGGCATGCCTTCATGCTATTCGCTCTCTTGCTTTAAGCCGTCTTGATAATGCCAATTCTCAATAGGCCTGTTTACTAATGATATGCGAGTGACGTCATAATCCCTCGCACGCTAGCGATTGTTACTACGTAGGGCAAGCTTTGCGTGGTGCGGCACGGTCGCCACATTGTTTTTCCATGCCCGCTACGCTATACACATACAAAGCCATTGCTAGCGACCGCGACGTTTTTTCACCCTAATTTCTTCGCACATTCCATGCTCGGATTTCACGCTAAAAAAATTATAATTATGACATCAACTTACCTTGATCTGTAAAAGCATATTCAACAGGATCCTGATGAGGGTCTAATTCTTGGTCGTTGCATTCGACGTCGTTTTGTTTTTGTTTTTTGCATGGCGGTAAACTGGCCGAACGGTCCCGGGGTGGCGGGCGGACGACCTTAGTCGCAATCCTTCTCTCCAAGTCGCTTGCAGCAGCGGGTACAGGATGTGGATGATCGTTTGTTGGACCCTTTTCACCTACAAAATGTTTTGAACAGACGTAGGTATTCCTTGAAATCCTGTCGATTCCAAAGTCCTTTCTTCCACAATTCTTAATCCATATTTTACACTTCTCCAGGTTCGTCTTTGGTTTGGGGAACGGGATGAAAAACACACCATTCATATGGGGTCTGTCTGCGTACCGTGAATCGCTGTTACACGTGCCGTAACAGCAATGCTTACCTCCCATTTTTGCGATATTTCGTCGGATTTCGGAAAATAAAATCGAAGATTTGTCATGTACAACTGAGAAAAACTATATTTATTTTAATTATATACCCTAAGGTTGGAAAACAAACAGTTTTAAACGAAGTTTATTAGGACGATGATCAGCCTTTTTTTCCTCGCATTCCCCACATCGCCGTATACAAAGTGTGTGTAGCAGGGCCGTAGCAGACACTGCGCTCGGTTTGTTTGCCAGAGCTTACAACCGTGTGCAAATTTAAAGGTCCGTGAATACATTAGTAAACAGGCCTATTGATTAATATTAATGTTTCGTATATCGATAGACTTCGACGAATCAAGAATCGTGCAGCCCGTATTGTTTCAAATGCAAACAAATATGATCATGTGTCTCTTTTGTTTAAACAACTACACTGGTTACCTGTTCATAAGAGAATAATGTATAAAGTTTCACTATCTGTTTATAAATCCATGTATAACCTTATCCCATCCTATATTTCTAGTCTGTTTTGTCCCCTCCAGCAATCAAGATATTCATTACGCTCAAGGTCAGATCCTCTTCTTCTGCAAATCCCCCGCATCAATTCGAAGAAGGGTCAACAAAATATAACTTTTTCTGGTCCCACTATTTGGAATAGTCTCCCATGAAGCATTCGTTCCTGCACCTTAGTCGCATCATTTAAGAGAAATCTAAAAACTTATTTGTTTTCTTTGTAATTGTTTTTTGACATGGCGTTGTGTAGAGTTGTGTGGGATGTGAACGAGGTTGTGTACTGTATGAACCAGGCTTGGTTCATGTGGTGCACAACTTTTTTGAATTACTTTACACAGCTTTACACAACAATTTACAGTGTATGCACTTGGAGAGCAAAATAATTATTCAGTTTTTTTTTTACTAATGTAAAGTGCTTTGAGCATGTTTATGTAAAGGCGCTATATAAATAACAATATGTATGTATGTGTGTATGTATATCTTCTATATTTGTATGCATATACTGTACTATATGCATATTGTACATTTATCTATGAAAGCCATAGTAAAAAAAAGTAAAGATTGTCCTGTATAATAACAGAACCTCTCTGCGTATTTTGAATAATGAATTACATAGGTACAAAGTCGTAGTTTTTCTTTTTTTAAGATATGTTTTTATTATTTCCTCTCAAATCAAATAGATATGGTACGAATCCTTTATATTAAACAAAATTGTAAGTATTCTTCATAGAGGCAGAGTAATTATCCGAATTGGAACCAGAGCCAGAGCCCTAGAGAGATGCGTTCGTAGCAGCCCGTAACGGTATTTGTGACCGAGGCTTAAGCACTTCTTACTGCTCGTATTATGAGACGAGTGGTAGCGAAAAGTAATTATCATTACAAAAGCATGATTTCCCTTTGAAAGTGGCCCGTTAGTTTGCAGCTAGCTAGGCAGGAATCTGTTGTCTACTTATATGCATAAAGATCCAGCTAAGCACATGCCTGACATATTTTCTCCTGGCGACATCGAAGATAGTACGAAGGGATTGACTAAGATATGACTCCATCTCTTAAAACTCCTTGATATAATCGAGGAGCTCGAGCTCTTTGACATAACAAAAAATTCTCCAAATGTGGTTACAAATGTCTTCCTTCAGCGAAGGAAAACGTTCCTTGATAGGACTGATTTATCATGTTTTAATTTGATTATAAACGTAGTATGCTGGAGTGATGAAGCTAAACGATCTAAGTTTGTTCTAGCTTATATGCTTTTCCGTATTTCCATATTTTGTTACATTTGGACATACTTACTAGGATATAATATTAGGTATTTGAATATGTTTTGTTATCACTGCACCCTTCCCTACTTTCTCTCTTCCTTTGTTCAACTTTTCTATTTGTACTGTAACACCCAGAGGGATTTGCAGCGCCTCCTCGATTTACAAGCTCAGATACAATCTGCTTCCGATGGTTATGACATAATTTAATTTTCCCTTTTCTTCGTAAGATGATGAAGAATTCCGAGCTTAACTTTGTTTCTTAAACGATTCCTTCTTTAATTCTGATTTATCGTATGACGAATATGCTACCAAAGCTATACATTTAAATAATGAGAAGTTGGATTATGGCTCTTAACTTAATGATAGCGTAAACCGTCTGTAACAAGTGATTATTTTACGAAAAATCAATTCAGAATAATTTTTCTCTCATGCACTTTAATTAACGGAGTGGAAATAAGAATTTTGAAGAGTTTAAATGTTTGGTTGACATAATTGATTTGAGTATATCTGTTTTGGTCTTACAGAAACACGGTTTTCTGATATTCCGAGCTCTTATTTTAACATGCCTGGGTATGATTTGATAGTAAATAATAGAATATATAAAATAGGGGAGATGTAGCGCTATATGTTTCACAGGCGTTAGATTAATAAAAGATCAGCCATTCAATTTTATGAACGATTGTTTTGGAATCGATGTTTATTGAAGTAAATATACCAGGAAGTATGAATATACGGTTGTTGGCATCGTATGCAGACCCCTGCAGTTCTAACATATATATATTTTTTGACACGTTATATTCTGTCAATCCTGTGTAGGGAATAACACTGTTTATTATAGGAGATTGTAACATCAATCTCCTTGAAATCTTAAGAAATATCTGTTTATTTTAGCTTATAATTGATTACCATTACCTTTCATGTCTGTACCTTTCCTATTGCACTTGTGTATATTTATCATGTATATCGTCTTTTGCCCAAGTTGCGCCTTGAGCAGTTGATTATCAAGTGGATTTGGCGCCACACAAATCTTATGTATTATTATTATTATTATTATCACTCAAATAAATTCACTCAAGATTTCTTAGAAATGTTCCTATCCGATTTCTATTTACCCCCTTATACTCATATTTCTATCATATAATTAATAGACACTTCCTTCACTTTGTGTTATGGTATTACCAGATTTTGGAGTTTAAATCCTACACTCAATAGGTCTTTACGGATTTATTTTTTTCTTGTTATATACATGTACCTTTCGTTCAAACTATAACAGGCTTATACATTGTGCTTGCTGATATTTGTATTTTAAATTGGTTTTTGTAATGACCGTATTATGAAGAGTTTTCTATTGTGTACCTGTCATTAACTCGTATAATCGATACCTTGCTTGGTACCGCACTACACTTAAAGTAAAGTTGACACACTTGGTCATTGACACTAGCCTGCTCAGAATCTGAATTTTAAAAAATGTGTTTTTTTATTCATCACGATCGTACTTCCTCCTCATACCTTACTTAGCTAGACTATGAATAGACCCATTTAGTATTTCCTGATTAATTTGTTTATCTATATGTACTTTCTTGTGATAGCATGAGGCTCAATGCCATAGTAGGTACATGTATTGAACAGTACAATGACTATTCACTTTCTGTGAAGTAAGATATACATGTATATAGGAAAGAATAATTTCAAGCATACTTGATTGTTATCTTTTTGTTCATTATTGTATTTCATCTTGTTTATATTTTTCCTTTCTTTGAGATTGACGTAACAATATAAGAAATCAGATATGTGTATATGAAGGATCAAAAGTAAAATTGTTTAGTTTTGTCAGATTTATGTTAGACCTACCGTAGCATGCGTCAAAAAAGTGTTAAGTTAAAAGATTTGTTGGTTCTTAAGGGAAGTTGCTTTAGTTGCTTTATAACTTTCAGTAGCATTTTACATATCTTCATTGCTCCATTATCATTGCTCCATTATCACTGCTCCGTAAAAACTATAGTATAATCAAAGAAGCAAATTGAAAGGATCCTAAATAGATTGTTCAAATACAGTAGTACATGCAATGAACCATAAAATGTTCTTATTTGTACGTAATGAATCAAATGCAATGTATATCAATAAATGCAATCATGCTGTTTATCAAAGGAACCATTTGTCTTTGTTTCTGTGATTAATTTGTGATTGGGGTGACGCGAAACTTTTTTTTCCTTCTAAAAAGGGTGACGTGACTGTAAAAAGGTTGAAAGACGATGCATTAGCCTATTCAGCCGGGAGTGTCAGCGGGATCCGTTATTCATGTATTTGATCTTTGATTATATTTAGATCATAAGAAAAGAATATGCAACCAATTTCAAAAAGACTATTGATCTTGGACACCAAAGCAAAATAAACACTCACCTATTACGGTTGTATATAGATAGTATATTTTATGAATACAATAGTATTTTATTCTACATCATCATAAAACTTCAATTAAGTTTGAACTTCAAGATCGTGTTAATAAATGTTCTCATTCTACAAGATAGTATGCACGGACAGAGGCAGTTGGGATATTGCAATGCATGTATCTGAATGTTATTAAGAAGTTAAAACTTCAAAAATAAAGAAAAGAGGAGAATGTTTCGAAAATGTTCGAAAATCTCAAGGTTCAAGGTTCAGTTTATTTTCATATTTCACATATCGAGTTTTGTACCCATTGTCAATTTTCTTTGACAAGAAAGTATAACAAAAAAGTAGTTTTTAATAAACACAAGTACATCCTTGTTTTACCAATTCATCTCATCTTGTGACCAAATTTTAGAGTAACCAAATATTGGTTATTATAACATGGCTGCAAAAAATTCCATTCATTAACTTTGGTGTAAGCTATATGCAGTCACTCTTTCTTATAATAAAGACTTTGTACTTAAAAAAAACTTTTTCCTCGCACAATTTAATCATATTTTCTTACGAGTATAAGGAAACAACTAAACATTTCCGACTGAAAACGATTATAAAAGTAAGCAACAACGAGCATGATCTTTTTTTTCTCACAAAGTTCAATGTATACAAAAAACTATAATATATTTTAAATATATTATGCTTGAAAAGATTATATATTATAACATGGCTGTTATTTTTCTTTCAAAAAAGCACAAACTGCATTTTCGTTCGTGATAAAACACGATGAAATGAGTACATCTGAATACTTCTTCAATCGCCAGGAGAAAAAATACTGTAGTGGCTACGTATATATAACATATCGTTCAAACATAAATTATTCACTGTAATTCTATTTTTGTAGACACACTTTTTGTGTTTTGAAACGCCATGGAAAAATGAAAAGGGCTAGTTTTATAGATTTTACAGAATTCTATTGTATCTCGCAGTCTTGTTGTTTTTATATTGTTTTGTGTTATTCTTTTCTCACCAATTGTATTAATAACATAATCATTATTGCAGCAGTAGTAGACGTAAAAGTAATAGCAGTCGTCGTCGTCGTCGTCGTAGTAGTAGTAGTAGTAGTAGTAGTAGCAGCAGTAGTAGTAGTAGGATCAAATCATTACCGGACTTGCCCTAGCTCTGTTACTACTACTACTACTACTACTACTACTACTACTATTACTACTACTACTACTACTACTACTACTACTACTACTACTACTATTATTACTACTACTACTACTAGTACTACTACTACTACTAATACTAATACTAATACTACTACTACTAATAATAATAATACTAATACTACTAATACTACTACTACTACTACTACTACGCCCTATGTTGGCTTTGTCTACGGTCTGAACTAATCCAATCGGAAACATTCGGAAATGTTCGGCAGGGGGAGTTTTGTTTCTTTCAAGAAATCCTTGTCCCCGTCTGGCAGGCTATTTTCTCCGGCTTAAGTTGACGAGCATTTTGCCCTCGGCGGGTCTTAGGATGAGCTGACCTGCAGGTTTGGCTTCGTCTATGGTCTGGATTGATTTCATGGAGAATCTTCGGAGAATACTGGCTAGGATTATTTTGTCCTCCATCATGGCAAATTTCTGACCTGTGTTAATGTTTGAAGGTAGAGGTCAAAGGGTACAAACTGTTACAAAGGAGTCACGGTAAAACCATTATATCTGCATGTATTTATGTATCCGTCTGTCTGTCTGTCTATTTATCAATAACACGATCACAAACGCGTTCGAGAAATCAACCTATGGAGCCAATTCAAACCTATTCAATAGGTGACGCACAAGACTGTTTTAATTGACCTAGGCTCATTGTTATTGAAGTCTTTGCGATGTGTTCTACCCCTCCCTTTCGTGAGCCAGCCTGTGATAATTGTGCAGGGGATATAGCTATTAACGTAGGGGATAGGAAGATGAATTTTCCCATTATTGTTGATTTTATAAAATAAATACAAACAAAAATAAACAACTGCGTGCTTCTGTTTTTTTTTCTCTTGTTAGCATTTTAAAATCTGAAGATATTATAAAAACATAAACGCAGAAAGTAGATCGATTCCCTATTCTGCTAAGGGCATGCATTCTCGCTTGCCCTCTGTTATCGGTCGCTCCACTCCCCTAACTTTCATCCATGTATCACCAGTGCCCCCCCCCCCCACCCCCAAACGAGAAGAAAAATTAAAAGGAAGACATTACTAAACCCTTGCTGGGGTTTGTCTTACCAATGCAGTTTCTTGGCCCAGCTGAAAACGGCACATAGGCGTACGGATGTCTTTCTTCGGCATTCACGGGAAGGAACCGATCCGGGTCAAACCGCTCAGGATTAGGGAATTCGTCCGGGTCTTGGTGAAGGCCGTAGATGCTTAAGGCCACCAGGGTCTCTTTAGGAACCACCTTGCCATCTGATAATTTATTTGATAGAGAGGTAGAAACAGATAAAACGTAACAAAAATACTTTCAGGTTGGTACGTAAACATGGTAATGCTGTACAAGCCTAGCTGTAGATAGGAGCTTCAGGCATTGGGAAGTTGTATCATTGACCAGCAGATGACGTTTTGCATTGTATGGCGCCGTATGTTCGGAACGGGTGAAACAACTTGCGTGGATCTAAGGTACGGATGGGTGATGGGGATCGGGGGCTACATGGGTCAATACCTCCAACAGTCCAGGTGCTTTCCCATCTTCCCCCAATTACTTCCTGAATTTTATCCACCGATTATCGAACCGCCTGATGATTCAACTCCGCAAAAATCAGCGTCGGAAACGGACATGAAGAATGGGGAAAAAGAAGGGAGCAAATTAAAATGATAATACAAAAAAGTGATAGACGGAACACTGTAAAACTTATCGATAGATGAAATTACCTAACATTATATCCTCATCGAGTTTTCTAAAGATACTGGGGACCGAAGGGATGAGGCGAAGTGTTTCTTTGACGACGCATGTGAGATACTGGAGCCTAGACAGGTCATCTGACGTCACGGGCCGCATGGAATCACCTGTATGGAAAGTAAAAGAGTAAGATTATGTTAAACATGTATTAAAAGAAAAATTACAGTAAAACTTTTCAGGAATTAGCCAATTGTAATGCATGGGCCTAAATCGCCTTTAAAACGTTGATGTTAACGTATTACTCCACATCTCTCTGACAAGTAAAGCAAACAAACAATTCAGGACCAAGATGCAAAACAGACTTGGTAGTTATTATTGTCATCCCGATTTAAAATAGGCCTATTTTAATAAGATAAACAAAATAAAAACAAAAACAAATAATTCCTTTTTTTTGTATTTAGAAGAAGAAAAAAATAGCGCATTTTGGGGGTAATCCTTTTATTTCTAGGATAAATTTATCTGACTAGGCTATTGGTTTCGAGTGATTTGTCCTACTTTTTCGGGAGAGGCGGGGGGGGGGGGCACAGTAAAAGGAACATAGATTGTGGGGAACATTTGAATTGTGTTTCCCTCCCCGTTAAATCGTTGGGTTGTGCCGAGGGGGCAGGTCCCATTGCCCCTGGATCCGTCAAACCTCAATAATCGTTGTTTTGTTAGGGCGCGTTCATGCTTGATTTTGAAGGTAGAATGAGCGATCTGAAACGCTCATCGTAAACGCTCATCGTGATCGCAGTTCCACGGTGTAGCTGTTCATGCTTACTTCTCTGGCTCATCCAGGCAATTCTCCTTGTGTGGCATTGTGCGACCTTCACTGTGGATGCTACGTAGACCCACTAGAGGTCAGTGCGTTGACCCCATTTAAACGCGTTTACAATTGTAAACGCATCTTTTTGTGAGTTTACGATCGGCGTTCGTGATCGCCGTTTTTCGGTGATTCTACAAAAGTGAGCATGAACGCAAGCGTGTTTTAAACTAAACACGTAACAGATGCCTGATTCTGGCCGTCAAAATCAAGCATGAACGCGGCCTTAGACATACCAAAGACCTCGTCTATTTCCATATGTATTCGTGCCTGTACATCCGGGTGATGGCCGATGAGGAGGATTGCCCAGCCTGCCGCAGCAGCCGTGGTGTCATGACCCTTTAAAATGAGGGGGGGTGGTAAAAAAAAGAATCCAGCAACATCAGATAAATTTTGTGTTTTAAATAGAGATGGTATCTTGAAATATGAACTGTTGTAATTGTTATAGGCACCCATTAAGCCATATACAGGCTATCTACATAACATTATCAGCTACCCTGAATGGTTATACAATTGTACCATCGTGTAAAATTGGTAAAGACATGCTTTTGGTTTAGAAATAGTAATAGTCCATGTACAGATATAGACATAGTTATAATTCATTAAGAGCTGCCCATGTCCCATTTGATCATGAGCTATATGATTATGACATGACATGAAGAATATAGATGACTGCCGACCGCACAGGGAAAAGATCAGACTACGATCACACTAAGTTCTTTATGGGATAGTCCAAGGTGCTATAAGCCTTGACTACGATCCATTGGGCTCCCAGTCGTAGTCGTAGAATAGTTTTGGGTCGTAGTCGGATCGTTAGCATGCCATTGACCGTTACAGTGACTATCATTTCTTGAACATGCAAGATATCTGTATTACTACCGTCTATACCAAAATGGCGTCTATACCAAGGCCAGCCTTCCCTGAAAAAGAAGAAATAACTACAAAGTTCAAACCAAAATGAATTTCATCCTTCTTACTTCAAACATGAACGTGTCTACTTCTTCGCGGATATCACCCAGCGTGAAGCTTGCATCTTCTCGGTGCATCTGAAGAAGAAGATCTAGGAATGCGATTCTCTTGCGTCTCTAGCATCATCATCAACATCATCATCATCCGTGTGAGTGTCTTTTGGGGACTCCTTCAGTCTTTCCTGTATCATCTATGTGATAAGTCATGGTAATAAATAATAATTTGGTGATAATAATAATAATAGTTTTATGACGATAAGGTTATTGATGATAAAGGAGAAAATAATAATACATACATGTAACAATATTAACATTAGTATTAATACTATTACTACTACTACTACTACTACTACTACTACTCCTACTACTACTACTACTACTACTACTACTACTACTACTACTACTACTACTACCACCACCACCACCACTACTACTACTACTACTACTACTACTACTACTACTACTATAGTTCTACTATTAATAACAATGATAATAATTATAATAATGATAACAACAATAATACAAATAATAATATCAATAACAACAATTATCATGGCTCATTACGTGAAAACTTAAATACATTTTACCATGCTATTGTTATTACCACAAACCCACAAAACTGTGCAAATTGCTGTGGGAACGATAAATGTCCCGGCTCGACACCCATATACAAAGCTAGTTGCAGCAATATTTCACAATCGCTCTCTCCGACCCCCAAAAATGAAATCATAATACAAATTCATTAAAACGTTACCAATATTGATTGTCATGGTAGTGATAAAATAAACTTACTTTGTTGGTGACACCATGAAGGATTTTCAGGGTTTCTTTATGTTCTTTACCGGATTTTATTTTGTCAAAGATGAAGTCGGGCCAGAGCAAGGGATTCTTTCCTCGTATCATCACCAGTTCACCCATTCTGTGAAGTTATATATGAAGATTATCCACAGTGAGTATAATTGTAAACATGGCAAAGAACATTACTTATATTACTATTCCTACTATTAAACTACTGATAATACTGCTGCTACTACTACTACTACATGTACTTCTACGATGATTATTAATTTATATTTTATCATTATTTTCAATAAATGGTATTAAAAAGCAAAGATAATCACAGGGTAAAAAATGATAAATTGATATCAATACCATAAATAGAGTCAAGGAAGATACGAGAGAAGAAATGGATTAACTTCAAGATGTAGTATGTCATCTGATGGTATTTTTTGTTTACCTTCCAACAGCTTTCACATATTCGTTTTCACTATTCTCTTGCGCGTCGGAAGAACGTCCCATCGCGGTAACTGTGGGTAAAATTATAAATATTATGATTATAATAAACCAAATTTTCTGAACGTCAATATGTGGCAGGAGAATTATATTTTATGACGACTTGTAGTCGTAATTTCTTGTATTCATTGTTTGTTTGTTTATTTGTTCGTCATTCTTAACCATGCCCTGAACATGACATCATGTAATATTGTGTTATTTTATGTTTTGAACTAGATGGAACTTCGACTGCGCGCAGTCGAAAATGATGCCTCCGTCATAGAGCAAGTTTACAAACCAAAACAGAAGAAATTTTTCAAATTCAAGTTTCATTGTAATCCATTAATAGGTTCTCAGAATATCGTGATTATAAGCAATTTCTCATATACATATATGACCCTTTGATCTTTGACCTCATGACCCTAAAATCTACTCAGTTCATTGGCTCTGCAAGATGTCCTGAGTTAAATAGTAATCCATCTGTCAGTTCTAATGAGAATGCTTTCACAAGCTATTTTTACATACATAATGAGCCCATGACAATTGACCTTTGACCTCATGACCCAGGAATCTACTCAGTTCATTGGCTCTGCAAGATACATAGATGATCTAAGTTTGGCAGGAATCCATCAATCTGTTCTAATGATAATGCGATCACAAGCTATTTTTGCATACAAAATGAGCCGCATGACCTTTGACCTTGACCTCATGACCCCAAAATCTAATCAGTTCATCGGCTCTGCAAGTTACATACATGACCTAAGTTTGGCAGGAATCCATCAATCGGTTCTTGAGATAACGCGATCACGAGCTATTTTTGCATACATAATGAGCCCTGTGACCTTTGACCTTTGACCTCGTGACCCCAAAATCTAATCAGTTCATCGGCTCTGTAAGATATATACATGACCCAAGTTTGGCAGAAATCCATCAATCGGTTCTTGAGATAACGCGATCACGAGCTGTTTTTGCATACATAATGAGCCCTGTGACCTTTGACCTTTGACCTCGTGACCCAAAAATCTAATCAGTTCATCGGCTCTGCAAGATACATACATGACCAAAGTTTGGCAGGAATCCATCGATCGGTTCTTCAGATAACGCGATCACGAGAACGGGACGTACGGACGGACGGACAACCCGAAAACATAATGCCTCCGGCTACTTCGTAACGGAGGCATAAAAATAGACAAAATTAACTACATAAAAACCACTCAGACATAGTTTTAAAAGGACACTTAAAATATAAAACATTGATACATTCTGTTTATGATAATACGATATACCTTAAACAAGGTAATGTAATTTAGCTGCCATATATTTAAAATCATTTACCATTAGGAAATCGAACCCCAAACCTAACAATTAGTAGAACCAATGGGGCACAGCACCTCGAGACCCCTTTTATTGTGCTTACTGCATATGATATCCAATACGCAATAGGCAACGAGCGGAAAAATGTTGACCGTCTCGGATTTCTCTGCAAATGTTTCGAGTTTCTTGACCAAGATCATGCTCTGCTCGTTGAAAACATCCATGAAACTTTGCAGGATGGAGAAATGGAAGGTCGGAGTGAGCATCTTCCGTCGATGAAACCATTTCTGACCCGAGCTGCAGAAAGATTTGTCATTATATTTACATGATTATTTTAGGAGGCGCAACGGCTCAGTGGTAGAACCTTGAGTTTGATTTGCAATCCCCATCCCCCCCCCCCCCAAAAAAAAAGAAGAGATTGTCAATTGTTTTCTTCGATGAGCGAACTAGCTCATTTATGAATAAAATGTTATGATCTGGTGTGTGTTTATCGAAGATATCCAAAACAATCAGTTATTATGAACGCTTCTTCATGTATGTTGGGTAGGTACAAGTTAGACGTAAGTCCACTTTGTATTCACATATTCTACCACGTCGTTTCGTCTTATTCTAGCACGCACATTAAACCAATATATTTACTATATTATTATTTTTAATTATTATCTTGTGTTCTTATCATGATGGTCACAAGGGTAACACTAGGGACTTTTAGATTTGCGTGGACTGATACGTGTGACGTCCATTCACGGCAGTGCATTAACAGGACGTCGATCGTAGCAGTCTTCGTGCGAATCTAAAAGTCCCTATTGTTCTGTTATGTCAACACGGCTTTGTTTACTTATTGTGCCAATTTTCCTCTCGCAGTTCTATGTTAATCTTGTACTTTGATTTTAATAAAGTGCGTTCAACTTAAATTAGTTCGTAACAGCCATCGGGCTTCACGACATCAGGCAACTTTGAATTGGTAACTATAGTATCTTTATCGATTTTTTTTTTGTAATGTTGGGCAAAATGAAAATACTTTTGGATCAATTGAATGCGTGCCAACTTTCACTCTTTCTTTTAATATATTTTTTGGTCTGCATGATTCAATATTAGCAAACGTGACGCTGAAGTAACAACGAGAGCATTGTGATAATCATTATGTTAGAACTTGTTTGAATAGTGTATTTGATCAAGTGTAATTAGGAAGATTAACACGTAGATATTTGGTTCACTTACAGCTGATATGTTTAATCACTTAATCAACATAAAATTGAAATATTTACATAATGATTATGTGCCCATTTAAGTGTGTCTACCTATATGGGTGAAGCATCAGAAACCATCTTTGATATTATCTTGTATTTTTTTCTCCCAGTAATTAATTTAATATTTACATACTTACTTTAAAGATAAAGACTAGTTCTGGTCATGCGATTTCATTGTGAAAGAAACGTTGTGGAAACGATCAGAAAAGGTTGATCATCTAGCATATAAGTATTGGTGTGTACTGCAAGGTTCTCGAATCATCAAAAAGTTAAGAAATTTGGCCCAGTCTTGCTAAAGCTACGAGCACTGTACACAGAAAGATGCATATGGGACTACGCGACACGTGCGCGATATCTATCCGGTCCAGATATATATAATAATTTACCAAATATATCAATTAGTAGGCGGTTTCCCGGCAAAATTTGTATCATCACGTATTAGTCAAAACATATTCTTTCACATGATTGGTAATAAGAGCTTCCGTTTCATTTTTTGAGAGGGAGGCGTTTCCAAAACTCAGTGGTTCCTGATAAACTAGACATTGTAAATGAAAAACCGTAGCAGTACAGAAATACGCAATTTAGAGGGGGGGGGGGGTTAAAACACAATCGAATAATTCTTACCTTGTTAATAATCCTAACCCAAGCCATGGTTCTATAAACTTATACAGGTATCCTTTCTTGATATGTCGGCTGTTGTTCAGTATCACCTGTGTGTAATAAAGTGAAGGATCTAGTTTGAGAGATAACATTTACACGTTGGGGGGGGGGTATTGCCTTAGTTACTCTGAGATGCAGTGAACCACTTGATTGGCCCACCAGAGCTAGTGAGTTATTCCAGGGAGGTGGAAATAATTATTTTTAAATGAAATCTCAGGCCACACATTTTTCTTACAGTTGTCTTGTAAACATAGGCATGATTTTTCCAATGAGACTGTTGTATCCCAAGACGTTTAAATTTGAAATGTTAGTAAACCGGGCGTCGTTCCACGAAACCGTCACAAGTACAGGTTCACCGACATTCCATTAAAATACGAGTAAATTATAATACGCGCATTTCAATGGGTTGTCGACGAACTTGTTTCGTGAAACGCTGTCCTGGTATATTGTCTCGGGAGCAGTTTTCGGCTTAACTTTAGAATACCCCATCAATAGGGTTAAATGTACATAAACTTCGGTGACCTAGGGTTAGGTTTAGCATTAGGTTTAGAGTTAGAGTTAGGATTAGGTTTGGTGTCACTTAAGAAACTTCAGTCTTGAAATTTAGCTTCGTTAGTGAAGCGTTAGGTACCCTACGAACGTCTGGTCAATTTTTTTGGTGGGGTATTCTAAAGTTGCTCCCAGTTTTCGAACAACCTAAAATTCACCTCAACATGTTTGGCTTTGTAGAGGATGAGTGATGGGACCGGTCCTAGCCACATCCTAATGAGACCTCCACTCCTCGCCCTGTACTCATCCATGAGAGTTGTCATGTCAACGAAGAATTCTGGCAAGTTAAAGAAGAAAAGATAAGCAGCAGTACAGACTGAATGATTGATTGACTGACTGTAAACTGAAGGACTGGTTTATAAATCACCACGAACAATCCAGAGAAAATAATTCTTTAAAAAAATGCAAAGAGAGACATTTTTCAATATTTAAATCATTGGAAAGCGTGTTTCACGATGTGAGTATATTGCATAAGAGAGAATGTCCCAGTAGTAGCAGTAGTAGTAGTGGTAGTAGTGGTAGTATGTAGTAATAGTAGTATTAGTATTGGTAGTAGAAGTAGTACGTAGTAGTATCGGTAGTAGTATAGTGATTTTTTTCACAAAGAAATATCGTTAATATTTCACTTTTTATTTGAACTAACTACTCTCTTAAAAAAAAAGAGTGAATTTTCACTCTATTTTCACTTTCTTGGGAGTGACGTCCGTGATCACTTGTTTAGGAGTGAAAATCGATTGATTTTAGAGTCTCTCTAAGAAGAAAAGAGTGAATGTTCACTCTATTTTCACTCTATTTTCACTCTCCAGAGGAGTGACGTCCGTGATTTTGAAAATTCACTCTTTTTTTTTAAGAGAGTAGGGGAAATCGAACAGATGAAAAAAAATATGTATACACAGACCTAATAATGTCAAGGAATTTGAATCCATTGTATTATAGCAGCTTTGATTTGTAAAAAACGGTACAATCTAAGAATCCTAAAAACCTGCAATTTGACACTTTTCCGATTACTTCCGGCTCACGATAATGAAAAGTGATTTTGTTCTTGTACAGTTCTTTATGATGTTATTGTCAGATTAGTGCCCACACATGCCCAGACGAGTAATTTTGATTAATATTCAGGAAATTTTGCTTCATTTCCTTTCGCTTGCCTCCTGTAAAGGTAAGCACTGTGTACTACTCGTATTATCAGACGAGTGGTAGCGAAAAGTAATTATCATTACAAAAGCATATTTCCCTTTGAAAGTGGCCCGTTTAGTTTGCAGCTAGGCAGGAATCTTTTGTCTACGTATCTGCAGGAAAGGTCCAGTTAAGCACATGCCTGACATATTTTCTCATGGCGGTTTCGAAGTTGGTACAAAGGGAATGAGCTAGATAGGACTCAATCTCTTAAAACCTCTTGCTTGGACATATATAGCTTGCCCCTTTCTCATTAGCATTCATACAGAAGAAAGATCACAATCTTACCCCTTTGATCGCTCTTGAATTCGTAGGCGTTGCCGACAAGAGGTAGCGCCGGAGGTCCATCGAACCTGCTGATGAGGACGAAGATTCGGATGGCCTTTGCGAGAAGGAATGTCACGACCACGGAGACGAGGATGAGAATGATTGGGAGGACGATACCGTATTCCATGATGTCGAGTACTTGGTCTGTCTAATCACCTCTTCTGCAGCTCTGTGTGCTCAAAATCGGATAACACCAAGAATTTTATGGCCACCTTCTAAGAGACCATTTTCGCATTGTAATCAAATTTACTTCATACGTCTTTGTGAAGTACTTCGTTGCGAATTATATTTCACTCAACTGTTAAGAACAATTGTATTTCAGAATACAAATTAAATACATTACGGTCGTCACTTGTTGTTAGGTTTGGCAAGACATAATGTTTGTTTTACGTAGCAAGAACAAATATACGTAATTCGCATTCTAACTATTAAAATACAACTATTTGTAACAGATGAATGGTTCTTTACAGTTACACTGCTTGTTGCATACAACAGTGCGTGCCAGAAAAGACGAACCCGAGAATTATCGATGTTACTAATATCATAAATTAATCGCAATTATAATTAATAAATGACACATATTTGTAAAGCTTAGATCCTCTTCTTGCAGTTAATGCAACTCATATGATGCATATTTCACGCATTAGTGATTAAAAACAATTTGAAGAGAGGGTACCAAAAAGCCATTTGGCGGGCAGTATCTGAATTTCAAAGAGAAAATCGCATTTCTAGAAAGTTCATTTACTCCTCTTTAATATGACACCTCGATCTGGAAAATTGAGCCAGGATTAACAAAGTTCTCTTTGTTTAATGTACTGCTTGCATTTCCATAATGTTATTAAACGGATTCGTTTGTACTGGCTGCCTGCCGTAGCAACAAACATAGTTGACAAAAGACTTTATGCATGGCTGATCGTGAAGTCTGCATGAAGTCTTTCGTCTGCTTTGTTGTTTGGGCATGCAGACGCTGGAACGGACTCGTTTAATATAATAACGGAAATGCGAGCAATACTTTAAACGGAACTTTGTTATTCCTGGCTCCTTTTTCCTGATTGAGGTGTCATATGAAAGGGCAAAAAATGAACTTTCTTGAAATGTGATTTTCTCTTTGAAATTCAGATACCGTTCACCAAATGAGGTTTTTGGTACCCTTTCTTCAAATTGTTTTTAATCACTCATGTGTGACAAATGCATCATTTGAGTTGCATCAAATGAAAGAGGTGGATCTGAGCTTTACAAATAAGTGTAATTTATTAATTATAATCTGGGACGCACTGTATATATAGTTAGCACTAATAAGTGTCATTTGTTAATAATAATCTGGGACGCACTGTAGACTATATATATTATAGTTAGCTGATAGGCCCTACTGCTTGTGATTTCGAAGGACGTGTATATAATACTGAACAAACTAATGAGAGGAGGTATAGACCTACCTCAACACACATTCTAGATTCTCTATCAAACACCGTTCATTCATTTTATTTTGATGATTATGATGATGACGTCGTATTAAAGCAGAAGCGGCTGATTTTAGGCTACAATTATATCGAATGCATACTACATGTACCTTCACTTACTGTAGACGGAGATCAAAATCGCCTTCAAATTTAAACATTGAAGACATAAATGATAAATTAATACCTAGCTACAACAGTCTGTAACAATTCCCTGGTTAAATCCACCTCTTCAATGTTGATTCTTGGTTTGCCAAGTTGTCTTTGTGCTTCAGTACACCCTGCATCTCGTGCCTTTAGCTATATAGAGAGAACACGGACGTGACAATTACTGTTTATAAGCAGGCGATCAGTTCGGGTACAATAATACATGAATTGATTCTTCGCGCATTTATTGGTCTGTGTTGTTCAGTAGGACAAAGTCCATTCACCAGGAGGCCGTTTCATGAAACCAACTCCATGACAGTCATATCTTTGTCTGCGACCTACGGAGATGTCATGAAGTGGATTTACCGTTTCACAAAGCCATGACAGACATGATATCGATATATCGCGATACTAGCAGCTCAAGAACATAGTCTTTGTCACGATCCATTTGATTTATCACGAATAACCCAAAACAAGTTTTGGGGCTAAAATTGTTCATTATAAAATGTAGATCATCAAACGATTTGCATATTTCTGTAAAGTTTCTTAATTGAAGAAAAACCGGTGAGTGTTTTTTTCTCGACAATCCAATCAAAAGGTAGTTGAAGGATACCGTAATGTGATAGTTTTCAATACGTACTTTTTTGTTGTTTATTGTGACGAGGAATTTTATGGCAAAATACCTTTTCTCAGCCAGTTTTTATTCTAGAATCTCGTAAATACTCATTATATAATTGATTTGATATTGAAAATATGATTTGGAAGAAGTTATTAGAGTGGGAATAATAATGTACATAGGCCCCAAAGGTATGATGGTATCCTAATAAAAGACTATGGATCGACTATGGATAACGGTGTGTAACATTCTTATCTCTTATTTATAGGTTATAGTTTAATGATTTGTGATTTAATGTTTATATTCAGCTTTTTAAAATGTCTGTATAATTTGTATTATCACTTCTTTACATTGTCATTTCATCTCCCTGTTTCTCTGATCTGACTTAACACTATCTCTATCTTACCGCGTGCTCTCTCTCTCTCTCTCTCTGTCTTTTCTCTCCCTTTCGCTCACTATATTCTCTCTTTTTCCTTCCAATACCATTCACTCTCTCATTTCTACCTCCTACCCCCTGGGGATCGTTCCCTCTCTCTCTCTCTCTCTGTCTTTCTCTCCCTTTCGCTCACTATATTCTCTCTTTTTTCCTTCCCAATACCATTCACTCTCTCATTTCTACCTACTACCCCTGGAGATCGTCCCCCCCTCTCTCTCCTCCCCAATCATATGTCATTTTCAGGAGCTCTTCTCGCTAACCATCCGTCACATCCATATTATCGCAACATTTAGGCATAAAAATGATGTTGTACTTTCAATCTCTTTTTTCTTTTG